>JARACY010001722.1:0-53142 GCA_029255725.1 Scrobipalpa atriplicella | reverse complement strand
GCGCCAAAAACCTCGTATGCATTTGATGACTTACATCCTTTGGTTAGCAATATACTATTCTTTTTCCGAGTATACTGTAAAAGAAGGTTGAGTTCGTTGAGTTTTCTATTTAGGCGATAAGTTTACAACCCTACACAATTCTAGCAAGATTACCTATTGGTTCACATTCATCAGACTTTTATTCAATCGTTTATACTTCCATGCTGGACTGGGAGTGATAGAAAAACATAGAATGTGCCAGCTGCATCTCCTCCCGTCATGCTGTAAAAACCAGCTAGGGATTCGAGGGTGTCAGTGTAATGCAATTTAGGCGATGGGTTGACAACCCGTCACTATAGCAATATACTTACATAATCTTAAATTTTGTCAGACGTGGCGGAACGACCTTTGGGTCGTTTTCGCTCTGCCTATGATGATGATGATGATGATAGGTACCACACCCAGCCAGGAACAAGCCTGACCCGGACAAGCCGGATACACCAGGGGGCACAATATTGTGGGAATGACACGCTCTGAGGATGGGAAGGGAGGGACGGCCGAAGCGACTGATTCAGCTATTCAGCTACTCAGTGGAAGGGGGAGTGACGGGATGTTAGTATGGATGAGCGTTTGCTGATCGCCGTGATGTCCATGTCTTCCAGGTGTGGAGTTGGTGCGATGTCTTGTATACTCGTATCCTCTTCATATTCGCTGTCCGTTTCATTTAATTTGTAAATTTCCTTTGCTGCCGCTCTTATGTCGTCTTTATCCTTTGCGAGTTCATTCCATTCTGAAGTGTTTTTATTATAGTAGGCCATGTCGTGCTGTATCGAGTCGTTCCAAGTGTATATGGTTCGTCCAATTTTTAGTTTTTTTGCTTGAAAGCTTCTGGCTGCGTGTAGTAAATGTGGTTAATTTTTGCGCGTTTTTATAGGTAGGTATGTACAAGAGGCAGTACTTTCCATATATTTTGGTAACCGGTAGATTTTAGACGTCTGTAAGCAAAAACGTTATAGTGGACTCTTGTGGTTGATTGATGATGATGACGATGATGATGAAGCGGAAACGCGTAGTTGTAAACGTTGGGTTAGCCGATCTATGTCGATCTGAGTAATAGTGTTTCAAAATATTTATGATCCTTGTAAGTGCCTATCTCCTCTAATTTATTTCCACTATGATTGTTGTTAATTTAAGTTTTTGTACCTCAAAAATTATTAGTTAATACTAGATGATACTCACTTTATTTTGTTTGGAGCCTGGGGGCAGTCTCTGCGTGATCTGGGTCTTTAGTGTTTGTTTATTTACCTTGATTTTGTATTTAATTGCGCCTTCTCGTACGAATGTAATAAATGGCGTTGTTTCGGTGATTCGTTGGTACTCGCCTTTAGATGTTTCCCGTATTTGTGGTGCAACTATGCCTAGGTGAAATTAAAAAGTACTCTATTAAAGAAAATAGTTATTGGTTAAAATGGAACTGCTCACCGGGTTTTTGGCTTGTGAGGTTGTTGGTGGACTCCTGCTTCTTAGGTAAGTAGTCGCTGAATTCTCTTGGAGCGCCTGACGCACTTACACTTGGAGTTTAGCTGTCTATTGTTATCGGGGGTTAATTAGGCACTGTCACAATTTACGGTGAATCCCGATTAAATAACGCGGGGGAAATAATTTATAATGTATCGGTAGGAAAGGAACTGATACGCGGCGGGCGCACGTTAGTCGCGGATTTATAGTTTGCGCGCGGTTGTTCTGCACTACGCAATGCCTGGGTCGTTTTCGCTCTGCCTACCTTATTAAAGATATAGGCGTGATTTATATATTATGTAGTTATGTTATTCTTCCGTTGAAGCTGTGCTTACCCATATCGAGTACGTATAATAAGTTATAACTAAATCAAGCAAATAATTAACAAAAAGTTTACTGTAAGCAAACATATCTTTTATTAACTATTTTTCTAGTCCTCGGCGCACTAGTTCATTCATAGAAAATGCACTAAAAATAAACCATTCCGGGGCACAATTTGTGTAAGTAGTGTACGTAACCCAGGGCCACTTCTACGAGTGGCGATTCTGTTGACACACGACTTAATTAAAATAAGTCTAAACCTGCGACTTTCTAGGAGAGAACAAATAAAAAGGTGCGGATAAATAATTTATATTTAATCCTTTCAAATAAGAACATTTTAAGAATCTATTGATTATAGTTTTAGTATCGACAAGTATCATTCAAAATACTTTAAAAAAATAAAATAATAATGATAGCACCAAAATAACTTCTTTAACAATAAGAAAAGAATACGAAAACCATATTTTGTCCGCCATCTCACCTGAAGGAAAGTGAGAATGCAGACGAGGATGGAGCACTTTAGATTTTATTATATTCCGTCCCCTTCTGTTCTCTAGAAAATGACTGATTAATTAAGACTCGTGTCGTATGCTACTCGAATCGACACCGCTGAGTGACATTCGAGAAAGTCGTTTACTCGCCTCGCCCACTCAGCGAGTTGGTTGTGAAAAGTCAAAGCCATTACACCTGAATGACTACATTTGTCATCGCAAACAATGAAAATAACAAGACATAATTTAAAAAAGTTCAAATGAACCCAACTGCGTAGAAAATGAACTTTAAAACTTTTTATCTTTAAATTAAAGATCCGAAACGGTCATTCAAAATGAAAATTAATGATGTCAGAATCCTAAAACTACTTTTTCAAATACCTATTGAACGATACCCCACTCGGCATAGTTCGTCGGCTTGATTTTTTTTTATTTTCAAAAAATAGCGTCCGATTGTAGCCATATTGAATTTTGATCAAAATCATGTCTTCAGTGACACTCGCATGGTCGATTGACGTTCTATCATTAAAATCGACCCACGCGTGCCACAGAGGATCAAACATACCTACATAAATAGGCTGATGAACACATTACCCTTCTTTGCGTTGCGCAGTCGGGTAAAAGTTTTGCTTATTTCACAGGACATTTTGCTTGCTTGCGGTCTGAGTGGATTAGGAATAATAGATTTTTCTGATAGGCATTAGGTACAAGTAAGATAAGTTCTCCACAATGGAAAGACAAACATTGATCGTATTTTGTTACGCTAATGATCTTATGATATGCATAAATACCAAACTTCGGTGATTCAAACTAACCTGTATATTATATTATATATTAATATATTATAATAAGAGCATATTATGATCCTTTTCTGCTACAATGGCGTAGCTAATTATAATAATTTGTAGCGCCAAAAATTCATACAAATTGTTTTTTTTCGTATGAATAAAAGAAATTTCAACGGATTTAAGAAGTGTTATTGCATTTAGATTTTGAAAATATTTTATAATAAAATAAAATCTTATTAAAAGTTGTAATATTACATTTATTTCAGTTCATATTAAAATTGATATATTCGTTGTAATTACACACCTAGAGGTGTTTAATTGAACATAATAAAATAATCCTTCTTCTTTGCTATTATATTGCGAATGACATTGCATCATAAGTCATTTGAGATTTTCTGTGCAATTTATATACGCAGTTAATCATGATTTACCTATGAGCTATCAGTCAAATAGAGATATTTTCCAAATACGGGCTGAAATAAATTGCCTACGTAAGCTAAGCGTTTCTAATGTTCTATTCTATCTCTATGTCAAAAACAGATCATTTCAACACAGATCCTATCGACACCTGATACTTTTTTTGTAAAGGTCGCCGTATATTAAGTTCCTATATATATAAAGGTCAAACTACTTTTACACCAGAATCCGGCGAAATATTTCTAGGCTTAGTAACATCGAACAGCAGCATCACCGAAGTATCTAGATATACCATTGGCTACAGATGTTTTTAAACGAATCCAAAACAAAGGAGGAGGTTCTCAATTCGGTTGTATGTTTTATTTATTATATTTATCATTATTTTATGTTTGTTACCTCATAACTCCGTCATTTATTAACCGATCTAGAATTTTTTTATTTTATTTGAGCATACTCCCCCTTACGTTATGGTTTGGCGCCGACTCCAAAAATGAGAATATTTATCTAATCTATTATTGGAATGAATAAATTGTCCTAGTAAATTGATTTAGTTTTATGGAGTTGTAGGTAGTCAAAATACAAAATTGTTTTTTACTTTTTAGTACAACTTCGGCGTACTTAACTTTGGAGGCGTTTTATTTTTTTTGTTAAATATAAATTTATATGTGTTTGAGATGTGTGTCCGAAAAGTAAAACAGTAATTACTTACAGCTAGGCATTGAAAACATATTTAAGTATTTAATCATAAAGGCGTAATTTTACGTTATTGAGTTAAACTTAATCGTTTTATTATTTTTTATTGCGAATAATAAAATAAAAAAATTCTAGATCGGTTAATAAATGACGGAGTTATGAGGTAACAAACATAAAATAATGATAAATATAATAAATAAAACATACAACCGAATTGAGAACCTCCTCCTTTGTTTTGGATTCGTTTAAAAACATCTGTAGCCAATGGTATATCTAGATACTTCGGTGATGCTGCTGTTCGATGTTACTAAGCCTAGAAATATTTCGCCGGATTCTGGTGTAAAAGTAGTTTGACCTTTATATATATAGGAACTTAATATACGGCGACCTTTACAAAAAAAGTATCAGGTGTCGATAGGATCTGTGTTGAAATGATCTGTTTTTGACATAGAGATAGAATAGAACATTAGAAACGCTTAGCTTACGTAGGCAATTTATTTCAGCCCGTATTTGGAAAATATCTCTATTTGACTGATAGCTCATAGGTAAATCATGATTAACTGCGTATATAAATTGCACAGAAAATCTCAAATGACTTATGATGCAATGTCATTCGCAATATAATAGCAAAGAAGAAGGATTATTTTATTATGTTCAATTAAACACCTCTAGGTGTGTAATTACAACGATATATCAATTTTAATATGAACTGAAATAAATGTAATATTACAACTTTTAATAAGATTTTATTTTATTATAAAATATTTTCAAAATCTAAATGCAATAACACTTCTTAAATCCGTTGAAATTTCTTTTATTCATACGAAAAAAAAACAATTTGTATGAATTTTTGGCGCTACAAATTATTATAATTAGCTACGCCATTGTAGCAGAAAAGGATCATAATATGCTCTTATTATAATATATTAATATATAATATAATATACAGGTTAGTTTGAATCACCGAAGTTTGGTATTTATGCATATCATAAGATCATTAGCGTAACAAAATACGATCAATGTTGTCTTTCCATTGTGGAGAACTTATCTTACTTGTACCTAATGCCTATCAGAAAAATCTATTATTCCTAATCCACTCAGACCGCAAGCAAGCAAAATGTCCTGTGAAATAAGCAAAACTTTTACCCGACTGCGCAACGCAAAGAAGGGTAATGTGTTCATCAGCCTATTTATGTAGGTATGTTTGATCCTCTGTGGCACGCGTGGGTCGATTTTAATGATAGAACGTCAATCGACCATGCGAGTGTCACTGAAGACATGATTTTGATCAAAATTCAATATGGCTACAATCGGACGCTATTTTTTGAAAATAAAAAAAAATCAAGCCGACGAACTATGCCGAGTGGGGTATCGTTCAATAGGTATTTGAAAAAGTAGTTTTAGGATTCTGACATCATTAATTTTCATTTTGAATGACCGTTTCGGATCTTTAATTTAAAGATAAAAGTTTTAAAGTTCATTTTCTACGCAGTTGGGTTCATTTGAACTTTTTAAATTATGTCTTGTTATTTTCATTGTTTGCGATGACAAATGTAGTCATTCAGGTGTAATGGCTTTGACTTTTCACAACCAACTCGCTGAGTGGGCGAGGCGAGTAAACGACTTTCTCGAATGTCACTCAGCGGTGTCGATTCGAGTAGCATACGACACGAGTCTTAATTAATCAGTCATTTTCTAGAGAACAGAAGGGGACGGAATATAATAAAATCTAAAGTGCTCCATCCTCGTCTGCATTCTCACTTTCCTTCAGGTGAGATGGCGGACAAAATATGGTTTTCGTATTCTTTTCTTATTGTTAAAGAAGTTATTTGGTGCTATCATTATTATTTATTTTTTTAAAGTATTTGAATGATACTTGTCGATACTAAAACTATAATCAATAGATTCTTAAAATGTTCTTATTTGAAAGGATTAAATATAAATTATTTATCCGCACCTTTTTATTTGTTCTCTCCTAGAAAGTCGCAGGTTTAGACTTATTTTAATTAAGTCGTGTGTCAACAGAATCGCCACTCGTAGAAGTGGCCCTGGGTTACGTACACTACTTACACAAATTGTGCCCCGGAATGGTTTATTTTTAGTGCATTTTCTATGAATGAACTAGTGCGCCGAGGACTAGAAAAATAGTTAATAAAAGATATGTTTGCTTACAGTAAACTTTTTGTTAATTATTTGCTTGATTTAGTTATAACTTATTATACGTACTCGATATGGGTAAGCACAGCTTCAACGGAAGAATAACATAACTACATAATATATAAATCACGCCTATATCTTTAATAAGGTAGGCAGAGCGAAAACGACCCAGGCATTGCGTAGTGCAGAACAACCGCGCGCAAACTATAAATCCGCGACTAACGTGCGCCCCGCCGCGTATCAGTTCCTTTCCTACCGATACATTATAAATTATTTCCCCCGCGTTATTTAATCGGGATTCACCGTAAATTGTGACAGTGCCTAATTAACCCCCGATAACAATAGACAGCTAAACTCCAAGTGTAGTGCGTCAGGCGCTCCAAGAGAATTCAGCGACTACTTACCTAAGAAGCAGGAGTCCACCAACCTCACAAGCCAAAAACCCGGTGAGCCAGTTCCATTTTAACCAATAACTATTTTCTTTAATAGAGTACTTTTTAATTTCACCTAGGCATAGTTGCACCACAAATACGGGAAACATCTAAAGGCGAGTACCAACGAATCACCGAAACAACGCCATTTATTACATTCGTACGAGAAGGCGCAATTAAATACAAAATCAAGGTAAATAAACAAACACTAAAGACCCAGATCACGCAGAGACTGCCCCCAGGCTCCAAACAAAATAAAGTGAGTATCATCTAGTATTAACTAATAATTTTTGAGGTACAAAAACTTAAATTAACAACAATCATAGTGGAAATAAATTAGAGGAGATAGGCACTTACAAGGATCATAAATATTTTGAAACACTATTACTCAGATCGACATAGATCGGCTAACCCAACGTTTACAACTACGCGTTTCCGCTTCATCATCATCGTCATCATCATCAATCAACCACAAGAGTCCACTATAACGTTTTTGCTTACAGACGTCTAAAATCTACCGGTTACCAAAATATATGGAAAGTACTGCCTCTTGTACATACCTACCTATAAAAACGCGCAAAAATTAACCACATTTACTACACGCAGCCAGAAGCTTTCAAGCAAAAAAACTAAAAATTGGACGAACCATATACACTTGGAACGACTCGATACAGCACGACATGGCCTACTATAATAAAAACACTTCAGAATGGAATGAACTCGCAAAGGATAAAGACGACATAAGAGCGGCAGCAAAGGAAATTTACAAATTAAATGAAACGGACAGCGAATATGAAGAGGATACGAGTATACAAGACATCGCACCAACTCCACACCTGGAAGACATGGACATCACGGCGATCAGCAACGCTCATCCATACTAACATCCCGTCACTCCCCCTTCCACTGAGTAGCTGAATAGCTGAATCAGTCGGCTTCGGCCGTCCCTCCCTTCCCATCCTCAGAGCGTGTCATTCCCACAATATTGTGCCCCCTGGTGTATCCGGCTTGTCCGGGTCAGGCTTGTTCCTGGCTGGGTGTGGTACCTATCATCATCATCATCATCATAGGCAGAGCGAAAACGACCCAAAGGTCGTTCCGCCACGTCTGACAAAATTTTAAGATTATGTAAGTATATTGCTATAGTGACGGGTTGTCAACCCATCGCCTAAATTGCATTACACTGACACCCTCGAATCCCTAGCTGGTTTTTACAGCATGACGGGAGGAGATGCAGCTGGCACATTCTATGTTTTTCTATCACTCCCAGTCCAGCATGGAAGTATAAACGATTGAATAAAAGTCTGATGAATGTGAACCAATAGGTAATCTTGCTAGAATTGTGTAGGGTTGTAAACTTATCGCCTAAATAGAAAACTCAACGAACTCAACCTTCTTTTACAGTATACTCGGAAAAAGAATAGTATATTGCTAACCAAAGGATGTAAGTCATCAAATGCATACGAGGTTTTTGGCGCCCGAGCGCAGCGAGGGCGCTAATGGTACGAGTATGCATTTGATGACTTACACCATGAGGTAAGCACTATGCTTTACATATCGAATGAAAGATAAGTTAAAATTATGGGAAAATATAAGAAAATTAAAACATGAAATTACGACGAAACAGTAGGCAATACCAACTCACTATGAGCGAATTTAACCATCACAAATATATGCATTCGCGTAAGAAAAATTATCTAATTTGCAAGTAGACATTTTGTTAAGTATACTGACTGTTTAATTTGTTAATGTTTTATAATAAAATGCTAAGTAATAAATCGACAAACTCAAGTTTTGAGGTTATAAATATGTTATAAAAACCACAGAGTAAAAATTTCATAATTTTCATAATCCTATGTTTACATTTTTATGGCCTTATTCCGTGACTCTATGCGTCATATTTAGTACTGGCCAGTTCGATATTTAAATAAATTCGAATAGAATTTGTTTTAAAATCGATTCCGATTCGATTAATCATCCGATTCCGTGTGTTTGAAATAAGGCTATCAACTTTTTTTTTCTTGCAATTTGACAGTTCCTTATTCAAATTACTTTGCAGCATAGGTTTCAAAACCTATGATGCAAAGTACCACTTACATCCCGGGTTTTAGGGTTGTATGAACCACTTACTGAGCATGAGATATGTAAACAAATTTTTATATCACATTTATTTTACTATTAGGTATTTAACATCATATTTATTTTACGTCACATAAGTATATACCTTTCATTAGGTATTTGTTTAGTCAACGTTACTAATTATATGGAAACCGATGTTCTTCTTTCATAACACTTAATTTTAAACTTTCGCGGTTATTTTCACTATATCTATTAGACATTTTAACGGAAATTGGATTGGATTGGGTTTTTAGAAATTTTGTATTCGCAGGAAGTAGAATCGCATCGCTAAACTTTACACTTCAAATTTTAAAGCATAAGTAAGTATATTACACGTGTAAACTTAAGTAAGGACTTTAAAGTAAGTACCTGTTTTGTTACCTTGAAGTTTACTTTGTATGTTTACTGGCAAGCGGGAGTTTTATTGGTCAGCAGTAAACCTAACTATGTCTAACTAGTTCATGCTGGACTGAAAGCGATAGAAAGCAAGAAATAAAGAAAGAAAGAAAATTATTTATTCGGTACCAGTTCTTACAGTTAGACAACTTAAAACTTAAGGCTCGTATTTATAAAGCGATCTCAAGTTTGAGAGCGATATTAAGTGTGGATTTGACAGGCCGTTTTGTACTGAAATGACATTTCTGATTCAAACTCAAACTCGCTGTCACTCTTGAGAGCTGATTATAAATACGGGCCTTAATAGCCTAAAAGTTACAAACGATACCGAAAAGGTTCCCAGCTCAGCATGTGCTACAGTCCAAGACAGTAGCTGGTTTTCAGGTAGTACCTATTCTCTGGAAACCAGTAGAAGAGGCAGAGTTTTAGTAAATTACAATTTAGGCAAAAGATGTCGCTAAGGATATAACACTTTACTATCTTAAACTTCTCTCAATATTTGACAGACGTGATTGCGCCTTTCATTAGGCTGTTCCTATTCCTACAGGCTCTGCCTAACACTCTATAAGGCATAAAGACGTGACTATTATTTACGCATGTAGCAAGTAAATCTAACTAGGTAGGTCACTGCATTACTACTGACCGTGTGTGACTAATAAGTTTACTATTTTCGGCGAATTCGTGACTGAAAAATCTAGAAATATGTGTTACATTTTATTATACGTAACTCTGAAAATTATTTAACCTATAAGCATTTTTGGTGCGTATTTATAATCGTTATTATGGAACAGTCTTAATTAGCATTTATTGGCCTAACAGCTGAACGTTGTGTGAAAATTTTACTCTAGGTACTACTAGTTTCATAAAGTATCTAAGTAACTTGGTTACTGATAAAATCCAGATTTCAGTTGTTTCAGTTTCAGCAGCGCACTGGATAAGTTTATTTTTTTACTTTTTGTCAGTTGTCACTTTCAAGTTATAACAGCTTTTCTTTTAAAAGATTTAATTTAACTAAAAGTGAAAACTCAGGGTGTCTCATATTTTTTAAATATCATAGGTACATCATTATTGTACAGGAAATTTTGGATACAAGAAGTTAGAAAATGTAATAATACATGCCAAAAATCACTTCCTTATGCTTAACTTATAAATTAATTATCTATTTCCAAGGACATCGTGTTTAAGACGAAGGATTTCTTTGTCGTCAGCTTATTGTATGGTTTCTAGTATCTTTTCTCCATTGTGTTGTACCTTGTTAGAATAATATTAAGAATACAAAATCCTTATTAACTCCAATTCACTTATTGGACCCTCGAGCTTCCTGTTTTTGCAAGACCCTTGACAGAGATTTACATTTTCACGGACTGATTGTAGTCGGCCCCTGACCCGGTTGTTGCGAGTAATCACGATTAAAATCATCGATAAGACGTAGAGTAGTGACCACTATCGGCGATACCACCGCTAGACGCTCAGTCGGCGAAAAGAGCGCGACGCGAGAACGCGTCAGCACGTACAAAAATACTCGCAGCCAAACTCACGAAAGAAACAAAAATGCCCCAAACACTGGCCACATAAAAAAAGAAACAAAAAATAAACATCAGTCATTCTTTTATAGAATTCTAAATTTGAATTTTGAGTTTACGCGCGAAAGCCGGGACGCGCGGCCGCGGCTTTCGATCGCGTAGTTTTCGAAAATGACTTGACAATAAAACTTAATTATAGTGCTGTGTAGTGATTTAGTGTAGTTTTTAGTTAAACTGCTGCGTTAAAGTGTCGTTTAGTGTTATTTAGTGTTACTAGGTGTAAATAAAGCTGCTCAATTTGTGTCTTAAGAGGTTACGGTAAGATTGCTTGAAGAGCGAGATGATTTATTACTTTTAACTGACGAGTATCTTGCGCATGGTTATAATACTATTACGAAAGTCCTTAATAATTATGATTAGCTAAAGAAAAAAGAAAATTAAAGATTTAAAACGTTCAGTAACGAAATTCTTCCTCCAGCTACGAACTCTACATCTCGATTTTTGCAAATATTTTATTTTTTATCATCCTGCAACATTATCTATGTAACGCACAGTAGGAAATCTGGGTAAATTTTCCATCTCAAAAATTCTTCTTTAATAATTCAAATATTCATCCACGTAAATGTGAACTTGAGATAGTATTTTAAGAACGCACCGCAAGCAAAGGTTGCACAGATGATCCCATATTATTATCTTTGCGTAGCGTTTTCCGCGCGATTTCTCGTTTTCGCACCTGGTATTCTAGTCGCCCAGATATTCTCGGATACTTCTGATTTATTCCGCTGCAAACCAGCCAAGATATTCCTGGACAACGAGAATAATCTCGGAAACAAGGCACAGACTATCTGGACGACGTAACGTTTTGAATGAAATGTGCAAATCAATAGCTTTTATTGAATGCATGATGAAGGAAAAAAATTGATGAAGATGTCTTCACATGCTAAGACTAGGGTACAATATTCATAGATGGATCGTAGATGGTCTCTCTAATCAGCCAATAAAGCATACAAAACGTACGATTGTTTCACTGTTTTAGTATTTTACCTCTACCATGAACTTGAAACTGTTTAGTTCAATAGGTGCTCACTGTAAACCATGAATAACATGAAACGAAAACATTTGAATAATTAATGATTTACCATCAAAGTATAACTACGAGTATTTACGTATAAAAAGGAAGCTAGATTTACCTTTCATGATGATCTTTTATTTTGTAAGTATAATCGACTTTGAATAGGTATCATAGTAAACTGCTAAACATTTTATGTGAAGATACAGGGATATATTGGTAGATTTCTTTAACATGAATGAGCTACTGTCAATAAGTTATAATCAATAAACCATACTATGCAAGCGAAGATTTTATATTTCTAAGGAGCGCTGCTGCCTTAGGATTTCCCTAATTGACTTTCAGGTCACTTATTTCCACCTAGCTGCCCGGGCTTTCATTTTCATTCTCCATTGACTTCCAATTGTTGATGAAAACGAGCTCAGCATACCATCCATTATGAGACAAAAAGAAAAGATGATTGTTTGTCCCGCGCCTGCTCTCAATACAGAAATGTTATTGTTTCGAAGCGTCTGTGAAAAAATTGGAGTTCTTGGCTTCCCCCCCTCGTCTTTCTACCCCCTTATCCCCCCCCAGTCGTCATCTTGACGAATGCTTTTCTTATACACAACAATAACGTCTAAAGAAACGCTTCGTTCTAATTACTTCCGCTCCGTTTCATATTTTTTGTTGTGAATTTATAACAATGCGTATGAAAAGATAAAATTAATTATACAACCCTTATCTCTTCAAGTCAAGTTACTAAGTCTGCTTATAGGTTAGCTTATTCCACCGTCGACTTTGTCTCTGTCATCTCTTACCTAGATTATAGAGTCAAGAATAACCAAATTCTATTTAAAAGAAATGTTGGGACTAATTCTCTATACGTCAATTTTTTCACCCTTCTTTTTATTTTTACCAGGCTTTTATTTTATTATCTTTACGAAAAAAGTGTTAGTGGAGAAAAATATTTTTGCTGCTTCGAGTCAAAGTTCGAAAGTATCCGTGACCTTTCCGAATAACGAATAAGCTAACAAACAAATTAAATAAGTTATATGTATCAAGAATTATTATAGTAAGTACTACTTATTTGAAACGTTACTTAATTAGATTTATATTGTTTAAAATATTTTTGACGATCATTTTTACAATTATAGGACTGACATTTCTATGACATGTAATCTGAATACTTATTTGTTAAAATGAAATAAACAAATCTAAATAAAAAAAGGAGGTATTTCTTTACAAGAGTAAATCTGTTACGAAGGATAATGATACACAAAATTACACTCCTACATTTATATGGAACATAATACCTGCTAAAGGTACTTATTTATTTCGTAGGCATAAAGTGGGCGTACTACATTTCTGATAAAATTTTATTAGGAAATAATCTTGCCGCCTATCCAATGGGCGCTTTTCCACTAGACGGCATGTCAACGGCAACGGCGACGGCACGGCGACGACCACGTGACAATATCTATGGGAATCGATGACATGCCGTGACGGTGCCGTGCCGGCAAGTGGAAAAGCGTGTCATATAATTTCATTGATTTTCATACATTATCTCACCTACGATATCGTCGACGGTACCGTGCCGTCGCCGTTGCCGTTGACGTGCCGTCTAGTGGAAAAGCGTCCATTATGCCCTTGCTTTCCGCGTGGCATGTTTTCTAAGAAAATCAATAAGTATAAGCCATAATTGATTTACTGCCCCGGGTGGTTAGCAATAATAGAAACGTTCCTTATATTTTATGTTTTCATTTGAATACACAATTACGAAAGGTAAAAGTATGATTACGTGTTTCAAATCTTTATCAGCACAAAATGCCTCGTAAATTGTATTTTTACAACTTTTTGATGGTTATCAAACTTTTAGAGTTTGCTTTTTGAGGTGAGCCTTTGAACTTCGAGTCATAGTTTTATTATACCTGTAAAAAACAAATACCTTAAGAAAGGCGAAAAAAAAAAAACTTAGAAATTATACGCACAATTTTTATTATAGCTTCAAATACTCTTATCAGGTTGCCTACCACATTACATCAGAAAAATATATCACTTCGATATATATAAAAAAAAAAACATTTCGTGCGTAATTTCTTTCTTCTCGAATTTCAAAGACAATTTCGTGTTTTAAAGGGAATGAAGCAAATTGAAGGCATCTTCAGTTAGGTATTCTTTAATATCATAAAAGAATATGAGTATTACAAATTCTCTGAGATTCATATTTCTTTAATCTTTTGTATTTTCTGTCTTCTCCCATTTTCTCAACATTCACCAACGATAAGCTGGTTCAATAATTGTCCTTAGAGTGGAAGCTTATTCTTTAATCTTGAATAGCTCTGTCTGTCAACCATTTGATTCGAACTACAAATCTGCGAATTCGCATGCCCTGGTAAATAGCTGATAGCGACGCAGATATGTATTTATTTCTTAAGAGAGAATCGAGATTGTATTATTTGCGATACGAAGCGAATTTGCACTTTTGTGTAAACCTATTCTATTTGTACCGTAAACTGTTTCCCTCAACATCCACTAACTAGATTACATTCAGACCGGTCTATAATTGAGCCCTTGGAGTGATTAAAGTGGCGGTCTCTCCCACTCCCAATCATTTCCAATTATGATTGATCTACTGCGGTCTGTTGGATACTAAAAGTTGTGTACGGATGTATGAAAGAGCTGTTTAAAGGGTTTAAATACACTCATCGGAGTATGTATTTGAAAACTTACTATTTGTCAGCGTTTTATTTCATAGAAATATATCTACTATTTACGTAACTGCTACAAACGAAGTTCACAGATGGTTATCTTTTTAAACCTGTTATTGTTATGCCGTAAAAACTTTTCATAAATTACAAATAAATTCATCCTTAAATATACATACCTATTTATATTTTGATGTATAAAACTCTAATGTTTTCAAAGATAGAGTAAACAGATATAAACTTGCCCTATCATCTCAAGTCAACTCTGTCTCTGTCATTTTTGACCTAGAATGGTAAAGTCAAGGGCAATCCCTTTAGTTTCAGTTTCTAAGAACGATATAGGAATAGAATCAAACTTGGACGTACCAATATAGTACGTCTCAAAAGGGATCCTTCTCATAATTAGGGCGTCACTCGCCAAGTCACTTATAATGATTGATTAAGTAGAGTCTACGAGTCCACTGTCGGTGACATTCATCTACAGGCGGCGAAGATCAAAGGATATTTAGTTTGATTTAAAGTGACGTCTTAATAAATTGGACAATATTATACGAATACATGAAAATAAACAAGCTAAAAGTTACACTGCAAACAAGCTATTAGTTTCATAATAGCAAACAAAATATTGATAATATTATACGAACTTATTTTAATTTTTTATAAATAAAAAATGAGAAAATTCTCTATATAGGGATATTCTCTAAATAGGGATATTCGTAACAAGCAGTCGTTTTAAAAGAACACCGCATAAAATGGGTAAATGTATCTAAATAATTATGATTCTTTGTATCAAAGTAGAAGTTATATACAATAGTAGTAAACTACATAAATATACCTTAGCAATAAGGCCGCCTATGTTGTACTTTTGTTATGTTGTTTGTGTATTACTGTGTATTTGTCTCCTTAAGTGCGATAAAATATTTTGTATTGTATTGTATATTATGAAACATGCAATCACTAGTTTTCTAACTGTTAAAAATTAACTTTTGAGCAATCATCTTTTAAATGAATAGACATTAAAAGTTCTTAAATAATAATTTAGTCTGCAGACTTTCTGAATAAAGGAGATTTACAGCTCAGTTGAAGAGTTAGCTAACATTTAATATTCTTTGGTTGAAGTTTCAAGAATTAGATACTAATCGTGAATAAGACTTATTTGAAAACTTAGCTGAAGAAGTTCTTAAAACATTCTTTATACTATTAAATTAAAGATTATTTTGTTTCATTTTCCTAATATTGCTTTGAAATTGATTTGATTTGAAACGAAGATAAAACAGGATCCCTTCAGAATCTAAAATCGGCTACAGATGTCGCTTCCAATCTTCAGTTTGTGAGAAATTGAAGTGGCATTTAGTTTATTTTAGGTCTGTCAGAATTGGGGCCAGCAAAAGTCTATTGGTATATTGACAAGTGTAATAAATGTCCAGAATATCAGAGAGAAGCCTCCGTTGGGATACATTAATGATACTTTTATCACAATAACTCAGAATGGAGCTAAATCTAATAAAACCCTCTTTGGATAAGGGTGGGATCCTAAAGTGCGCGTATTACTTTGATAAAATAAAGTTTTTTTTTTTACTACAGAGTTATAAATAAGTTAGCCGCCTCTGTCTTAAAAAATACTCATAATCTATCATATCAAAAGTGTTACTTTAATACAAAATGAATGATTATTTTCTAGTGCATTAAGATAAAGGTCTTTTAAAAAGTTTGAATAAACCTATTTAAATGGAAATGGTTAAAATTGTACTCAAGTATTTTTCAGATAGCATGAGTCTTCTGACAGCAGGTAGGAAATATAAAAACATCACAGGTGCGAAAGAGACTCCTTTATAATTCTCAAAATATGTATGCGTTTGACATGTGTTAAGATGCTCATGCTATGTAAAAAAGGTTATACCTATGATTTTTTAATGAGAATCATTCATTTAACCTAATATTATGTAAATACAACAGATATTATAATTACCTGAGAATACCTCATGTATTTTCGAGGCTCTATTACCTTTAGCCTTTGCTTTGCGTACTTTGATAATGTTAACTACCCACATAAATACAAATAAATCTTCAAAGACATCAAGGGGAATTGCTACCACATCTCTAAACGCACTACCTAAATGAAATTTCGTCTGAAAATTAATACGGTAAGAGGCTTTTCTGCTTCAAAGACCCCGTTTATACAAGGTGTCACAAAAATAGACTGTAATAGGTAGGTACTTATGGGTGTGCCTATTACAGAGTTTTAAGTGCTGTTAACAAACTACTTTCTTAGACATTTTAAGAAACTAGCCTTGCCTTCTTATCCAGGAATCATCAACAGTCGATTAATAAATGAAAAAGATTTTCTTCTTGTGTCATGCCTTATTTGTTGTTTTTTAATTCATGCAGACAATGTGTTGGAAGATTTTATAGCACCTTGTACATCGTGTCCTGAAAACAAAACATCTCGTCAGATAGCTTGGCGAATACAATAAAACAACCTATTTAGATCCATTAGAATTAAAAAAATATATTAAAATATGTTTTTGGAAAATGTGAAATTGAGTTCTATATTACTATTTTGTGATACAACAAGGTAGCGGTTTCCATCCTCTTTCCTCCCTCCCTCAGCCATCACTCAAAATTGCTGTACCACGGTATCTAAAAACACCCTGTATTTGTAGTTCAGCAGGTAAATGAATCCGAATAATAGACCCAAAGTCACATTAACAGCTACTGAGAGAATCGTCAGCTATCGCGGGTCTTCTCGAGTGATTTACTATGGAAATCTGACGGTTATGTATTTTTGTATAATTTCCCGCTTTTATGCCGAGGTCACGCATAAAGAAGACGTTTCTGTGGATTATTATTTGAATCGTAATTTCGTTGCGGAAGCCATAATCATTTGTATTTCGAAGCCGACGTTTTATTTCGTTTTGGAATAAGGAATTTGTTTCGTGGATAAATTGTTTAAACGCTTATATGCTTTATAGGGATTACCTACTTCTAAAATTGACGACCAGCTGAACCTACGTGGAAACTCAATTTTGGAGGATTTTCTTCATAATATTTCTCACATACGCTTAAATTCTGTGTCTTTTCTGCCACTACTTAAATTGTTATCTAGATCATTTGTTAATCAACTAAATTATTGAAACAACAATGCAAGCAATGTCTATTTTGGAACTAAAATCAACTTACATTATAAAAACGACAATATTTAAAAAAAATACAAGGCGATACTATCAATGACATTTGACGGTCAAAACTATTGTTAGACCCTTCAAAAGGCAAAATAACTTTGATCCTGTAACGGTCGGCCCCATTGAGAGAAAACCCTCCGATACATCTTTACAGCCGCCATCTGTCTGCTATCACAACTCGTCCATCATATTGGTTGGATCCAACCGGATCCTTGTCAAATTCTATCACAGAAAAGTAGGTATATATTACGGGAAACAAGATACAATACTAAGCCCCTAAATTCCTTTATTTTTCAACCGAATAAAAACCATTATAATTTGTAATAACTGATACTTAACAAAACCATTTACATTAATTATAGGTAGGTCGTTTTAAATTGCTCTAATTTTAGCTAGATTTAGCTAAACGATCGAATGAAATAAATAAATTAAAATTATACTTTTATCACGATCATTAGTCATTACTATTAATTCGTTGAGGGCACGTCTTAACTAAATCTTGACAAAAATTATTGCCGTCTCTTTCTGTTCTCTCATAATAGAAAATATAGGTATAAGCAACTACGAATGTTATCATTTTGATGAAGAACCGATCTGGTTTCTATAACAATAATTCCTGAATTGAGCTATTGTGTCCGTAATCTGCGTCAGCTAACGAGGGCCTATCAAGAGTCGATGATGAGGTAACGCAGAGTCAGCTGGTCGTGTGATCTTCAAAGAAAGAACAAAACGGGATTTCAATTCTCCATTGAGTAGAGCGTTTGAACATTTTCAAGTTAAACTGAAATCTATCTATCAGGTTGCCTGGAAGAAATTGCTACCTAAGCAATAAGGCCGCCTTCTGTACACTTATGTCATGTTATGTATGTTTAATTTGTGTTTTCCTGTGTACTATAAAGTATTATTTGATTTGATTTGATCTAAATTTTTTTTTTTAATTTTCCTTTCTCTAGTCAGGTTACCTACCTGGCAATAATATGACCTAAAAAAATAAAATATATATCTAATATGTTTTCAGCTATTTGCACTAGTTAATATATATGTGTGCTCGCTCAACGTTAAGCCGTTAAGGCGATAAACACACTAACTTCCTCTCTTACAATATTAATACTAACACTTTCGAGGTTATACTCGTATTTAACTGGCTACACGTGTTAGACTTGATGGCGTTGTTTCTTCGAATCGAAGTTTCTTCAAACAATGATGACTATTATATGGAACAATGCTTCTGACCTTCGTAGGCAGTGGCAACTGTGGCAAGTTATTCTACCAAGCCTGTGCGAAGAGAAGCGCTGTCGGCATTAAGTATTTTTAATACCTAATATCATTTGAGAATTAGTTTGTTATTTTAAACAGGATTATTACTGAGATTATATTTATTGTTACCAATACCAATCTAATTGAAGTGAACAACCGCGAATATCTCAAAATTTATATCATTTGAGAAGATTTAAAAGTTATGTTTTTACTAAGCCGTAGCAACCGTAGCAAATATCCATGAAAACATAAAAGTATTCATAGATAATGCTATCGATTCGGTGAGGGCACGACTTAACTATATATTAACTAAAATTACTGCTGTCCCTTTCTGTTATCTCAGGTCGGAAAATGACAGATGACCATATTAGTTAAGATTTAGTGATTTTGTGCGCGGCCGATTGCTCCCATTGTATACCTAATTATTACTAAGTGTAATAGTATTCTGTCTCTTAAAAATTACTTTGTTTTCCGAGAAACAATTTATGCCAATAGTTAGTAAAAACAACAATCATTACGCTAAATGTAATAACTTTTCATATTCCATCCGTAAAATGAGAAAATTCTTTCAAGGTAAATCCAATATCGCTAAGAGATCAAACAGAATTCCATCCCATAAGGCTCTATCCTTCGTTAACATAATGCGAACCCTTTCGGAAAAACTTTATTAATTGGCGCTCCGTACGATTTATCATTCGGGACAAACAGGCCTTAAAACTTTTCTAATCAACTTTACCAGACATTTTTTTTTAAGTTTTTTTTTTAATAAGTATGTTTTGTTTAATCCGAACTAATTTGTATCCAATTTTGTTAATTGAGTTTGAATCTTAACTGTTAGATTTTTATAGTCTTACAATTTTTAAATCAACTAATTACTTCACCCTTAACCATTCGTTGAACCACGTTGGATGACCAGTGCTAATAAAAAAACAGGACTTCATAATAAATATTGTCTGATAAAAAAAATAAAAAACCAATTAACCGCTGGCAATTCAAACATTTAAATTTACTAACACGAATCATGATTGTGTTTTAATATAGTGAAACTAGCATTGAAAACTCAGTAATTAATTTCCTTACAATCAATAACCATAAGAAACTGGTCATTGTTAGTTTTACATAAGTTAACACTTAAAGTGCTACCTCTGTCACTATTATAAGCAGAAAATGTACAAAATAACCCTTAACTTTGATGAATTAATTAATTCCATAGCAAGAAGTGCTACCAGAGTATATTGTAAAGGAAACTCACTGACCAACTAGCCTCTAATGTACTTTTTAGTCTTATAATCCTTGATGCAGGCTGGCAACAAGCAAAAAGTCCTATGCTAACTCATTTAAAAAAAAAAACGAAGAAACGAAAAGTGAACCTTGTCAATCTTAATGGAAGCATAGTTTATAACTGGGTTTATGTGGTACACTAGCGCCTTAAGTAAAAAAAAATACATTGGTAACGTGATACATTTGCAGATACTTTAGTCATTAAAGTTTAGTGTGTCAGAATAAGCTTTATGATTTTGTCTGTAAGTATTAGATTTATAAATTAAACTAAACTTAAATGTTGAATTTCTTCAATAAGTCCCAAAAAATATAGCAAATATTCCTTTTTAATATGATAATTAATCAAATATGAAAATAGAATTTTGATTTATTTATTTATTTTGATTTATTTATTTTGGTTTATTTTGTAACGAGTAATTTTTAATAAAGTGGCGCTTGTGTAAGGGACAAACCTTCTTAATACTGTTACTAACAGAGTGGAATGTAAACGAAATCAGTTTTATTAAATAACTCAAGTTAGATTCAAACAACTTCTGATAGGCTCTCAGACTTGCTGATTTAAAGTGTTGAGTTACTTAAAGTGGTCCTATAACTTTGTATCAAAGTGTTTTGCTTCTCAACTTGTTCAAGTGATTGAATAGTATATTATGCAACGCGGGAATAAAGCAGTGTCTAACGTCACGGGCAGCATATTGAATCCTGAGCGGAATGAAGGATTCTAGGATTAATTCCCGAGCGCAGCGAGGGAATTAAATCTTTAATTCCTGAGCGAAGCGAGGGAATTATGACAAGAATCCTGAATGTAGCGAGGGATTCAAGTCTGCCCAAGGCGAAGACACATTTATTCCCGAGGAGCATACTATATTTTACACACCTACTGCACAGATTACTTAGACGGTGGCAGGCGTCTGTAAGATAATAAAGCTCAGAAATATACCTGATCATGTAATATTGATAGATAAATAAAATATTGAAAACATACCAGAAGCAACAGATCCGAAAGTCAACTCACACTCACTGAACTACACTTCACGTTCACAATCCACTACCTACGTATTTTTCCAAAAAACGAATTGTTCATATTTAACATATTCTATATAAATAACAAAATACGATAAAATACTAGTCACAATGTCTTTCTGAAGTCAAAATATTAATTTCACTCGACAATTTACGAAATGGAAGTCAAAATCAATGAAAGAAAAACTTTTGCAAAAACCGTAAAAACAAACCGCGTTTTTTTTTTTTTAGTTTTTTTTTTATTTATACAAAGCAAAGAGCACATACAGATAACTAGTCATACAGCCTTTTTACACTCACCGGGAAACGCAGAAGGCGAGTGTGGCAACAGTTTTAATACACACACAGCCATATTATTTTTTCTGAAAATTATTTTCTTAGTAGTTCACATGACATTCCAAATTCAAATCTCATAATAACCCTTGGGCTATTAAGGATTTCCATACAACTTTATATATCCCTTGGGATTATTTTCTTGCTTTAAACGCAAGTTCCTTGATACATTATGATGATATAATAATGCAGAGGTGTGTAAAAACCATTATTAGACTGACAGAAACAATATAGGGTTTGAATGGATTTCAATAGTAGACACCTACAACTTCTAAAACTGAACAATTCGAAAATTAACCCCGACATAATGGAAGTTAATGAAAATATCTACGTAGCATCATAAAAGTCAAATACTAAAACAATAATTTCAATGTGTACAACAAAAGGAAGTCTTATCGTTGAGAGCAATATCTTCCATCCACTACCCTCCTTCAATCTTAAGATACTTTTCGTAAGCTTATTAACCTACTATCTTCCATTAATCTTTGCTGCGAGCTAAAGAACATTACTCAATATTTATGGGAGAAGCCAGAGTTTAGGGATCCTCATTTCAAAGACGACGCGAAAAGGAAACAATCACAAAATCTTGACTTAAATAGTCACCTGTCATTGTCTATCCTGAAAGAACAGAAAGGGACGGCAACAATTTTAGTTAAGATTTAGTTAAGTCATGCTCTCCACGAATCGATAGCCTTCCCGGCTAATAATAATAAAGTCTATAATTATAAGAGCTTAGAATCTTTTCCATCTGAAATAACTGTATGAAAAATAAAACTTAAGTCACCTCTATTTTTTGCTGCTGTATTTTATCATATTCATTTGTTACGTTTAAATTTTGATTAGGATAATGCAGGTTGATTCACCTGGTCCTCTGATTTAAGTATCTAAGCCTGAAAAGATTTTCATGCGCTCGTGTAAGCCTCACATATAAATGATTGCTTCAGAGACCCATCTGTTGGGCTCTAATAGTTGAGTGTTGGATTTTATTTGATCTTGCCTGCTTTGAGCGATTTGTTCACGCGTTCTTTCACTGTCAAATTGGATCAAAGTTGACGACACGTAGAAATAATATGAATTTCTATCATCCAACATAGTCAACGACGTACTTAGTCAAACGTTTCTCGTTTTTCCTTCCAATGTTTCTTTGTTCTTCTTGATTCAATAAAAAGTGTAATAAAATGTGTTTAAAAGTACCTAAATTTTTACGAAGACGTCAGTTGATTTTTTTCGGCTAAATTACAATGTAAAGTTCTTAAAATTCTGTAAAAAAAAAAAAACAGCACATGCAATGTGTATTTGTCACTACAAATCCAGCTTGTAAGTAGTTTCCGCCCAAACTAGTCCGTAACCAAAAATTATAATGACTGGAAGCATTTTTCATCGAAATGCGTGTTTCAGTTGTCCAAACAGTTACCGGCCCCATGGCACCGCCTTGACCCGGCAACCTTGGGACTAATAATGTTTGCCCAACTACCGTAGAGTTAGGGCATGTTAGGGCCCGCCGTAATGGAGAGTGGAAGCCTAGTAGGCCATTGTCGCCTGGCAATAACCCTCATATGAAGAGACCTGATTTGGAACATTTTGTATAAAACAAAGTCGCTTTTACGTTTATATATTTTTTTAATTGACATGATATCCACCAAATACAATATTTAAGAAATCCATATCTACAGACAAAATGACTTTGGATATAACTATTAATAATCTATCGGTATTTACTGTCTCTAACTAGAATTGATTGACACTAATAACATCAAAGTCAATATTAGTCATAGGACTGTTGTTTACGAAGGCATTAGAAAATATACCTACACCGTGATTTTGTGATTCTAAGAAGTTGTCTGGTTTATGAAGTTTCTATTTGTAATCGTGTTTGTGTAGTTGTATTGAATCAACTGACAAAGACGTTAAGGCCATAACTATTATACCTACTAGTAAACATTGATTAAATTACTTTCCTATACGAAACCCGAAGATTGAAATATTCGGGTTTATCCGCCAAATAACGGAAAATACTATGTCGGTGAGCTCAAATCCCATCTTTATGAACTTTTTGGTATCCGTATTATTTTTTACGTAGAATGTAAAGTAAATAGTACCTTCATTTGAATGACTGTTATTTCATCCCTCTTACCTCATGTTCAAAGAGTGCTATCACACGTAGCATTTCTTCATTTCGCGTGATCATGTGCTGATCTCATCGTGCAGGTGGTTTGAATTCCAATTCCAACATACCTCTCAGTTTTCTAGCTTTGGAATATCGTATTTTTGTAACTTGCAATTTCAGTATCTTATGTTATCTATCCATTAAGTAATTATCTAAATAAATTTAGATATCTCTAAATAACATCATAAAACTTATGTTCAAATACCTTAATATGTAATAACCTAATAACACTCTTCAAAATTAATTTCAAATTAGTCCTGTATTTTTGGCGCTTTTAGTTCTATAATCACATTTTACGCATTTTCAACTAATTTGGTAATTTTATTACACGAAGGGATGGCAGACTAGAGTTATACTAGATAATAATCTTCTATCAATTTTCAATTTAATTAAGCTGATTAATAATTGCGGATACAACGAAAAATATATTGTTAACGTAGCTCAATGCTACGGAGCTGAACAATTTATGTTTTAAATAGTTGAAAATCGGAAAATGATTAATATCCGTATCATTATTATGTAAGTAGGTATAAAGTTAAATGACAGTTTGAGAGACAGCAAATTATAGTGGGTGTTACGATGGTGCATTGTCTGCATTTCCAATCGCTCGTGCTCTAGGTCTCATTTAAATATTATAAGTCAAGTTTAATTTAAAAATTCCAGCGCGTTTTCAATAACTGATTTCTCGTCAATTTATTATGAAAATTCCTTCGATTTTTATAATTATGGCAAAAACTTTGCCTTCTAACTTACTTCGAAATAGTATAAATGAATCTCGTCCACTCGCCAAATGCATTCGCAACAAAACTAATTTTAACTTTCTGATATTATTCAGATCAAAACAGTGTAAAGTCATTATAGGCTTCAAACAAAACATTTACATTTCAATACGCTTTAAAAATAGAATCAAATTAACATGGATTCTAAGGGGGTGCGTACTATTTCAAGCAAGTATTCCTACCTGTACCTATAGCCCTACTAGTAGGGATATTAAACCCACTATGCTTCTTCTTTGAGTCAGTGATCCACTATTGTCTTTCAAACTGTCATTTACGCGTCTATCTCGGAAATGTCTAACAGATCGTTAATCTGTATCAAAGGAAATATTAATAGACAGGGCTTACAGACGCATACGTAAACATCAGGGTGTAGTCATAATGTAGAGTGGCGTAGTACAGAGCATTGCAAATGCCAAACAAATTGACAATTTTGTTTGACAAGTGTACCTAGAAAATGCTCTTGACTGTCTATCACCATTAATTTTGATTTACTGTTGTATTAATAGAATTCATAATTGTTCCACACATACTCTACTACGTTATGTGGTACTGCATGTATTGTCTCTCACCTGTCATTTCATTCCGCGCTCCGCTTCTTGCTGTCGACAGATCTCCGATCTACTTCAGTGCAAATATTATTATTCTATAATTATTTGCAGTAATATTACATTTCGGGGTTTATTTATCTTTCGCGATAAAAGACTGAACGTTATAAAACTAGGGGTGAGTGACTCGTAATCTATTTTTGCGGGTAAATATCTCAGAATTTGAAAAGTACGTGTTACATCATAACTAACTAACTAAAGACTAATCTCTATTGTATTTAAATATATTTTATGTAACTACCTCGCTATTTATCCCCTCAAATTTTATAATAATTCAAACTAATGCCTATAAAAGCAATGAATCTGAAATCTACCAAAACAACATCACAATCATTCTGTCTGGTCTGTCGGTTCTCAGCATGAGAGCGTTTTTTTTACTCCGTCACCGACCATTGGCTCGGGTCCAATGAGTCTAGTAACTCCATCAGCCACTCTCGAATACACCTATATCATAAAATAGTTAAGTGTGAGTGCGAGAAATGGGTTTGGGGTTCTGGATATTATGCCAATTTCGATTGCTAACTTTATATCATTGGTCCATTTCAATAATATGTACGATACGATACGATTTATAAACCAAGTGGGCTAGGATCCAAGAAATGAATTTATAAATATCCTTTAAAACATTAAAATTAAGATATTTCAACGTTATGAAATTATGATAAAATAATACATTAAATGATTCTAAGTTAAGAGACATGTAAATTCAAAAGCATATCACCATAATAAAATACATAACGACCTATATCTGTACCTATATCAATTTTCCTACAGATCTCTGAAATCGTTAATAGCTAGAGAACAGTATAGGAAATCGGTGGTTGGATTTCACTAACGGGTTGGAAAGCGATTCAGCCGAGGCGAACACGTGACGACAGACAGTTTTGAATATCTGTCGTGTATGTAACATGCTATTAATAATTCAATTAACAAGCCAACTATTGACATGACTTAGTAGGAATGAATCGGACTATTTTTACGGGGTGGGAACCATTATCGCCTTTTGTATGGAAAGTTCCAGCTTAACACTCCTGTTAATTATGGTCATATCATCATACATAATAATGTTATGAAAAAAGGCTAAGTAAATAGGTACAATCGTACAACGTAGGTAACTAAATACTGTTCAATACGTACAATCAAGCACCACTTTGCTAACGTTTGCATTTTCTAATAGTTCCAGTATAAGCATAATTAATTCCTTCTACAAATTGTCATTTAAAGTGTCAATATAGAACAGCACGTAACCACAGTGAAAATAAAAGACAGTAAAATATTTTCACTTAATGCAAATAGGTATATTATCATATTCCCGTCTCCCAGACTATTTGTCTTTTGAAACGGTGGCGTGAAAAAGCAGTAAGTTATTACGATCGCTTTTATGTAGACGATTTACCGTTTCTTTACTTAAACTATGACCCAATTATCGTGCAATCTAGTAAAATATCGTCATATCATGTTGCATATCAGATGGAAATCTGTGTAACAACTTAAATTATCGTCGCGTGCACCCGAGTGGCGCCCAGCAAGGGACTGTCACGTCATGTCAAAAATTAAATAAAAAGTTGTTTAATAACAATAATTTATAGTTGTTGAAGAAAATCTAGTGTTTTCAGACTATTTGTATGGAAAAGCCATTTTTTTTTCATTTTCTGAAAATATTCCCTGGGGAATGTTGTTCAGTTTCGTTGACTGAGCAACTCCTATCAGTTTGCGGGAAGCTGTCCTTTACACCTTGTATAGGCGAGGCAAAGGCCTAGTCAGCATACAGCCTAGTATACCTGTCGCCAGTCACGCTATCTCTGTTTGTTGTCTGGACTTGGACCTTGATTATAATAATGTGGGCTGTTTGATGGCTTTGTTAGTCTGCCGTGTTATTGCAATCATACCCATTTGGCAGCCCAACATAAAATATACTTCCTATTAGCTTGCGTAAGTAGGTTTTGTTAAAAATCAAATGCCAGAAACGGCAAAGCAGTGTAAAGCAAGTTATGAAAAACTGTACAACGTGTAACAGAGAGGGTATATATGCATCCTGAATCTGCTCATAAAACTGTACCTAGGTCGAATAACAATAAAAATAAAATTACTTCCCATACTAAATACGCTATCAGCTGTGATGCATTTTGTATGGAAGGGCATTTTTTTTTAAATACTTTGACCTATGTTCCTTAGGGAAAGTTGTTCAGTTTCATGGGCAGATTCACAACCTTCAGGAAACATGTACCTTTTCTGTTACACATTGTATACAACGTGTAACATTAAGGGTATATGTATCGAGAAATGTGTGAATCTACCCATGAAACTGAACAACTTTCCCTAAGGAACATAGGTCGAAAAACGAAAAAAAAATGGTGACCTTCCATACAAAATGCATCAGCTGATAGCGTATTTAGTATGGGCAGTCAATTTTTTTTTTCGTATTTCGACCTATGTTCCTTAGGGAAAGTTGTTCAGTTTCATTGGTAGATTCACACATTTCTCGATGCATATACCCTTTCTGTTACAAGTTGTATACTAGCTTGGATTCTATGTAATTCAGACACACCTTTTGTCCAAATTAAAAATCTCGTCAAGGGAAATACACCCAGCCACGCACATACAACATACCTACCATACACAACGCCGTTTAAAAACCATAAAAATAAATAAATGACCGAGCCTCCGCGGTCTACAAACTTTTTTTATTTGTTCACACTTTGTTCACGTATTTTTCGTACAAAGTAGAAACCACTTTAAAGCCATTTTTTTGTCAAAAGGATATAAAGGTACTCGTAGGTACAAAAGTAAAAAAAAAAAAACACTAAGGTTGCCTGGTAGAAATTGCTGCTTTAGCAATAAGGCCGCCTATATTGTACTGTTTTGTTCCTTTCTTTTCTGTTGTATGTATTTGTGTTTCTTTGTGCAATCAAATATTTTGTATTGTATTGTATTGTACAATTAAATCCCATGGTCATTATGGTAAAGCTGGAACGTAATAGTTTGATTTCAACAATAAGTCCAAATACCTTAGCCTCAGACCTTAATATCAAAAACTGTCTGCTGAGGCAAAACAAAACAATCCCTAACTACCCATTATATTTAAATTCATTATTAAAATATCTACTAAAACGGGAATCGAACTCAAGACCAAGACCCTTTGCCAACTAAACAGTCGAGTCGTTAAAGCAGAAGTAGCATAATGCGTTGTAAATAAAATATTAGCCATAAATAAAATAGAAGTTTAATAAAATTAAACCAATGACCCTTCATTCTACAGTAAAGTTTTAAATAACAATGTAAGTTATTATTAGTGAAGGTCGTATGACGAAGTGACCTTATCGGTAAAAAGTTTCGATAATTTGAGTACATTCAGTGTGGTTGTGGTTGTTTGTGAAAGATCGAAATCTATGATTTGGTTATTACGATAGATTGCTGGTGGCTTTGATAGTATGAGTAATGATTGTGTGTGGGGGGGTTTTGTTTTGTTCTATAATACTTTGTTATTTAAAACATTGACTTTGTAATCAATACACTTTTAATAACTTTACATACAAATTGTCTGAACGAGATGGTCATTTTGTATGGGAATGTATTTTTTTTATTTTCTAGAAGAATTTCCTGGTGAAAGTTGTTCAGTTTCGTTGACTGAGCAACCTCTGTCAGATTGCGGTACGCTGTCCCTTACATACATACATACATACACAAATCACGCCTTTGTCCCTAGTGGGGTAGGCAGAGCAAAAACGACCTAAACAAAAGTCGTTATGCCACGTCTGACAAGTTTTGAGGGTTATTATTACAGATGATTATGTATATTGCTATAGTGACAGGTTGTCAGCCCATCGCCTATAAATTGCAATACACTTAAACCCTCGAATCCCTTAGCTGGTTTTTACAGCATGCCCGGGACAGCTGGCACATTCTATGTTTTTCTATCGCTCCCAGTCCCGTTATAATCCACCTTTAATGGTTTACTCCGGGCAACAGCATCGCAGGCTTACCTACCAACAATCCCCGTGACATTCTTATGCTCTGACCGCTAGACTTTAAACTGTTAATATAATCATCCTAAATAAACTTCTCGTTGCAACATAGTATTCAAAATTATATGAAACTAGGCAGGGCCGCTTTTAGTTCGCATGTGAAGTAGCCATTAAAATTATAAAGCAGTATGTTCTACTAGATACTCTTCGCACAATTTCTATTAGCAGTTTTACATTCTCATTTTTAATATTCCCAATATTTTACTTTATAACGAAATAACGCAAGCTCATTTTCTGAAGTGTTGAAACTGGACAACATTAGGTTTTCTTCTCTTTCTTTGAGATTATAAAAAAAAATTGTAATGTACAATTTGCATGCTAACCAGAAATTAGCAGACCTTCCACTATTTCACATACTTACTCGTACATGCCATAAATTTATTACCAACGAATTAAAAAGATGTGAAGCGAAATGTAATATTTTTTATGGTTTTAATATCGTAAGTACCTGCACAGATGTCTAGTACCTAGACCTACCTACTAACTTCCTGCTGATTTTTGCATTTTATCAATGGCTTCAACTTTCACTAGTAATAATACTACGGCGTAGCAGAGGCTATTTCGGCTACGAAAACGCTACGCTTCGCAGTAAATTAAATGCTACGAGGCCACGCCCACAGTAGTAATCTTTTATAGCGATAATGATGAGTAGCAGCTCTGTAGTAGCGCTGTAATTATTTCACGACTACCAAAACTTGGGTGTGTTCAACAAAAATTACTTATATATAATCTGTTTTTTATTCTCTAGAGCAAATAAAATATGAATTGAAATACAAATTAATATAAATAAGGTTTCTACCGATTACTGAACATTTCTTGCCTGCGGATGTATGCCAACGTATGTAATTTCGTTAGTTTCCTAACTTTAACACAATTAGGCCGATTTAGACGAGTGTGGTTACGCAATAATCTTCTTAGAAACTTACTAGTCCTTCAATTTATGTAACATTGTCTACGAGAAGTCTTTACAAAGCGTTGGATAAGGCATACATACGTGTAGTCGCGAATGTATCTTTTACGGGGTAAGCAGATCGTCAAAAGCTAGAAAAAATCAAGATGTAACGTCATATAAATATGAAATTTTACATAGTATAAGAGTATTTCTAGTGATAGCTTATCAGCCCATCATCACCTAAATTGCAAAACCCTAAAACTCTACTTAAGTAGTACTGTTTCGTATGATTTTACTATGATTTCACTACTATTTCCATTTCCACCCTGTATTGGTATACAAATAGTAGGTTAGTAGGATTGAGGGTGGCCCTTGCCGCTCCACTGCCCTTATACTGTTTCCGTCCTTTGATAACCGCCACTATTGTGCGCTTTCGGATTCATTTCGGCGTTCGAGAGGGTTGGGAATACTTGTGATACTCATCCGATTGGGAAATCTGTTTGTATTATTTTATTTGCAATAGGTTTGCTCTTGACTCTAGTTACTAGCGTAAACTAGATTTTAGTCTTTCGTTGCTCTCAAGATTAATTTCGGTGTTTTCAACGGTTGGCACCCATATAAACCTCTGAGTCGACTCGCAAAGAAGAAGAACGGTTGGTACTACTTGTGATACTCATCCGATTTGTTGGATCTTTTTTTTTGAAGAGTTTATTCTTTACAGTGGTCAAGGCCAGAGGACACCGAAGCCAGGTCGACGATGATTGTAACCGACATTCTCTAAAACACAAATCAGGACCAGCTCCTGTCGATATTGATGATTAAATAATAATAATGAAGGTTTTACGAGTATTTTATTTTAAGCGTGGGCTTTATATTTAAATTAGGACTACTTTAATATTCAGTTATTCTGTGACGACAATTACTTTGTGCTTAATGATGTTCTGATCTGAAGGCGTTTTATGGCATACCATAAATCAAAACGTCTTACTTTGCTTTGTCTTTTCAATTCCATTCTAAAATAAATAAAGATAGAGATATTTCTGAGAAAACTAAAATTATCTTCTTATTACCTTCTAATAACGTAGAAATTTTCTTGCGCACCGAAAATAGTCTACAACCTCAAAGACCCTATATAGCCAAGTTCCTACAGTGTAATACATATTATGTTATCTGTTAGTTAAAATCAGTTATTACATGAGTAAGTTACATTCAGATAGCCCATTTCCTTCCCATTTGAGTAGGGAATGCGTAGTGGGCGAAAACTACTCATAATATAATTATATCAGCACCGTGACATATTCCCTAATGAATTTTAGCTAGATGATAAAAAGGTAAACGGTAAAAAATAAACTGAAAAAGCGGCACTGGAACTCCAATTTCTGCTACATACTTATAACGGGTGTGGTCAGCATGTCGCGAATCGATAGGGGTTGCTCGGTCATCGACACTGAACAACTTTCACGCGGAAATTCAAAAAATGGGCGCTTTTCCACTAGACGGCACGTCAACGGCAACGGCGACGGCACGGTACCGTCGACGATATCGTAGGTGAGATAATGTATAAAAATCAATGAAATTATATGACACGCTTTTCCACTTGCCGGCACGGCACCGTCACGGCATGTCATCGATTCCCATAGATATTGTCACGTGGTCGTCGCCGTGCCGTCGCCGTTGCCGTTGACGTGACGTCTAGTGGAAAAGCGAACGATGACTACCTCGATTATACAATTTGTATGAGAAAGTCGAATATTTTATTCATTTCCTGAAAGAGAAAGTTTTTCAGACTCATTGACTGAGCAACCTGTCCCTTACACCCATTAGGCATTTAATATGATTAAATATGGAACTCTATTCATCGACTTGTGGTCGCGAAGTCTGATTCGGTTCAGTGGATATATCGTACAAAAGTATATCTATGACTCTTTTGAATTCCATCACATTAAAGGGCTTCGCTACTTTGTTAGAGAAATACTCGCAAAACATTTCATCAAAAATATTACTACTCACATTTTTTTCTAAAAATCTGTTACAAAGCTCATTTCGATAAAATATGTTTGTCATTGATGGGACTAGCTTTCCAGGAAAAAGTAGTTCACTCTCACTTTGATGAGATGAGGGTTGTACCTACGCATTCGAAATCACAAACATGGAGAGTTTTGCTCTTAGATATAGGTTGGTTTAGGTAATATATTTAGATGTAGAAGACTAGGGCTCGTATTTATAAAGCGATCTCAAGATTGAGCGCAATATTAAGTATGGATTTGACAGGCTGTTTTGTACTGAAATGACATTTCTGATACGAACTCAAACTCGCTGTCACTCTTAAGAGCTGATTATAAATACGGGCTTAGGTGTGTAGTGTAAAGTAGATCCCTTGGTCCCAATTCAAGTGCACGGTGGTTCCGCGCCCTTAGCGAAGCGGTAAAAATTATAAAATGTTGTTATTTGAAACAAAATGTTTTTATTTATATTTAATAAAATAGGGAATACTAATAAAATGCATTTTTGAGTATATTAGTGTACATATATATTAAGAAAAAAAAAATAACAAAAATTTCAATAAAATAAAAATACAACTTTCAAATAGGACTTAAAATAATTTCTATGTAGAAAATGCATATAAATACCTTAACTTATTAATAATAAACAATATATTAAACGACTTAATTTAATTATAAAGCCTTAATTATGACATAATAGTATAACAACCGAGAGGCCGAGAAGTATGTAGAACAAGTTGATAGTACTAGGGCTAATAATATATTAATTTAATCAGTCAATAAAGTAAGGGCCATTCTTGATAAACAAGTCTTTTTTTTACGTGGAAGATTTCTACTATTTGTTATGTAAGGATCAGAATGTAAAAGGAGTCTATTTAAAAGATCTAAGTTGGTGGTAGCGCGTGACATTTTGCGAGTGTGTTCGCGTCTAAAGGACTTCAAATTTTTATTAAATGACTCTGCTGCTTCCTCAGACAGTTCGCCAATAGGAAGTAAGACATGTTGAACAATAGTAGCTCCATGAATTAAAACCTTGTGTACTGAAGCAGGGAGATAATACCACGGAAATTCTTTAACGAGTAAGCGAGCTGTTTCTAAGGAAAACTCTTGAAATTTGTCAACATTTATTTTGTGACCTGACGACAAAGACTCTAATATGGCTCCACACATTGGCAAACTCTGTCAATCTTCTACGTTGAGACCGAGAACTACATTGCTGAAAATCTTTAAGCGGGCGGCCTACACGGCTGGCACTTGTTGACGGATGAGAAGAAGCCGAACACCTAGGCAAAGTTACAACTTCTCTAGTAGTAAACCACTCTGGACGTTTGCTAACCACTTTCTCACGAATACGACAGCTTTCTTTCCAATACTTTTGAATTTGGTGGATTATGTAAACAACACGTGATTTAAGTTCAGAAATATCTACATTTTCCGAGTCTGGTAGCGCCTCCAACAAAGTTTCTAGCACTTTCTTCCATCTTTCAGTCTCCGAACCAGTGTGTTTACACCACAATTCCAACAGATACTCTCTCGTAAAAGAGCATACGTACGAGTTACCTGAAAAGGAAAGAAAAATCTATGATTAATAAATCCACAGTTACGTAGTCAATCGCGTAGCGATATTGCACCTATGTCGTAGCGGGCTAATGTACAAAAAAGTAGCGGGATGTAGCAGCTCTATTTTATCATATGAAATACTAATTAAATGAGCTTTCAAATAATGTAAATCTCAACCCTACTTTTTCCCTCCGTGACAATTAAAACTCTTAACAAAGTTACATTTTCAAACATTTTCGCTAGCAAAAATTTGACTGACGTAGCACCCTAATAAATACCACAACTATTAAAATTACATCATAATAAAAATAAAAAACAATATTACGTACCTGCAGTAACTTGAATATCCATTGTAAATTCACTTTCACAAACACCTTAATTCTCAGAAAATATTGAGAACAATGGGGTTACAATGACTCACTGATAGCGCGTCGTGCGTGATGATAGATGTGTTCACTTTGACCGAAGGAAAAAGTATGAAATCAATTAATAATCTAGGAACTATTTATACCTTAATATATTATGGTCATTACTTAATGATTTGCCGATAACCAATCACAGAATAGTAAATATAAGTTCTAATGACTTTTTGTTCGTGGCGGGCCCACCGTGAAGTGCCTCGTTACGTTGTAGGTACCTAGTCAATACGCACGGGTGACTTGTATCCGTGACTTGAGTTAGGTATATATAACTACTATCCTCCAAGGAAACTAGTTATGTTACCGGGAGAAATATTAAAGTAAAGTATCGTCTAGACCTAATTTTTTTTATAATAAATCTGAAGTAATAAATTATTTTTAATTAACCCTACTCATGTATTTTGTTCGAAAAATATTCCTGCTTTTCTTACATTATCTTGTATCCAATAATTTTTACTGATTAAAATGTATACACATTTTCAATGACGTAAGCACGTGATAGATATTTGATATTATCAATTTGACCCAAGAAATTTCAAAATAGGAAACAATTATTATGTCATCCCATACAAAAAACCATCAGCTCTTTTTAATTGTTAGACCTTGGTTAGACCTATTATAAAAAAAAAAAGTGTTCTTATGTTATTTTAGGTTTTAATAGTCATAAAAATGTCACCTTGCACCATACTTTAACAAGCTAAACCTACTCTATTCTCTACACTCCACTATTTCTTAATGTTTATTTCCACGAGCATCGAGCATTATGACTAGTGGAATGCCAAGAGGCATTATGAAGACTGAGCTATTGTGCTGTTCCTGTATTGTTGTGGAAATCAATCTCGTACCAACAGCAGGAGGGTGATTTTAGAAAGTCATGCAAACTTCAAATCACGCATAAGTATATAGGTATATCGCTTATCTGTCAAATGAAGGCCATTTCGAAGCCGTCGGGTCCCTCTACCGACATTTACAGTAGATATGTCTGGGAAGAATACCTACAATATATAAAGGCATTCAATTTACGGAATGGAAATGCTTCTCGTTTCGTAAATTGTTATGTTTTTATATTGTTCTTAGTCCAGCATGAAAGAAACAGAGACGCCTGGAGAGATAAATGAGAGGCCATCGCCCAGCAGTGGGACGACTCATAGGTAATTAAAAAAAATGTTTTGCGGTTAAACAGCACTTGTTCCTATTTTGAAGATAAATATTTTTAATTTCAATAAAAGAATCAATGCTAATTTTTGATTGTCAAAGTTCGACCCCCAGTGGCAGTACCAAAAGCGACGTGAGCCGCGCCTAGAAAGTTTCGGGTGACGCGAGCTTCTATTTTTTCGATAAGAACGCCTTTTTTTTCGACGGTGTTTGCTAAAATACGTGATTGATTTAGAGTGAATATAGGTCACATCTCACAAGTCTATTCAGTACAGTAAATACATAGAAAAAGCCATAGAAATCATAATGAGCTGATATGATGATACGTCTGAATTTGGGCGATTGGGCCTTAGTCGACCATGTGGGTCGACTTCACACACCAGCTTTAAATTTCTTCTTAGGTGTGTGCAGGTTTTCTCGCGATGTTAATTGATATAAGTAGGTACTGATTTAAAAAGTTTGTGTTAGTCTGTCTGCGAGTGTCATGTCAATAGCTTCTTCTTTTACCGAATGCGTTTTCTAAGGACTATCGTCCTGATGATACCAAATTTAATTCTCAATAGGTATTTAATATTCAACAGGTAGGTTTAATAGCGCGATGATTAAGGAAACAAAAATGTTTTAAATATTAACGAAGCAATCTAAATTTTTTATAAGTATACCTTTTTCAAATAACCACTATAGATTGTGTAGGAATGTCACATTCACATGTCTCCTCGTTTCCATAAGTTGGGTTGTAAGGAATTTTTATTGGAATATTTGGGATTGGATTTAATTCGGGAATGGAATGGAATCCATTATGGGTATTTGGCACAATACGTTTATTGGTCTAACTAATAGCATACTATTTTTGATTTGTGTTGATCTCTATGGTGTTGATTCAATTTTTAAAGCCAACACTTTTTTTTTTTTTAACAGTTTTACTAACAATAACGTTGCTAAAAAATAGAAAACTTTATATATTATGTTTCTTAGTATAGGTAAATAAGGTACTTATCACTTTTTACTTTGCAATATAAATGTAGATAGACGATTGCATAGGTTACTTTTGAATAATGTAGCTTCCAACATTTCCTATGATGAAAATTGATCCAGTTTATGTGTTTATTCATTACCAGCGAAACTATAAACATACAAAGACGATAATAGAAAATAACATATAACTGTATATTTATTATTTACTTACGTTAAATGTTTGGAGTCCTTCCAAACGCTCCAGACGTCTTTAACCTGACAATAACACTTCAACAACCATGCAATGCCATTACCCGTGAATTTGTTGATCGTAATATTTCAATGGCTGCCAAATGATTCTGTGGTCTACTAGCTGTATGAGCCTGACTTCACTATCCGAAGGTCGTTGGTTCAATTCCCATACTGAAGGAACACAAGTAGATATTATCAGTTGAATTAATTACTTGATGAAATTTTCCCCAGTTTGGTTAGGACAATACAGGCTGTATCACATACCCGCCACGGTGACATCTAATTGTATTGTGTAGCAGGCGAATTTTAATTTCAAAGATTATTCTTTGGAGGGCCGATCGCGTAGCCGTTTTATAAACCATGTCAGAGGCCCATTAAGCATCTTCAAAGACACCAGTCTACGGTTATTCGGGTCGTTCGTTGACTCGCTCGTTAAATAAGAAGAATATTCCATTGGCTCTCCAGTCTCTACTCTGCGCTGTGGCCATATTGCTGGGATATCCGCCAGAAATTACAATCATTAACGGTTTATTTATATTTTAGCACTCATAACAGAATTTAATTGCCACTTCATTGCAAGGCTAAGTTTACGCGATGGACCTACCTATAAAATTAAATTTTATGTTTATGTTTATAATGTTATAAATTCTCTTCTTAAGACGCAGAGATTTTCGAGATAAAGATTTTCTCTAGATGCGATTAGCTAAAACCACTACTGATTTTAAAAGTCGCTGAGCGCTAGCTCTCAACGCCTTTCTTCTGTGGCTACAACTATAACGGTTATATATTATTATTTTTTTATTATTAAAAATGGGTATGCTCTTCACTCCAGTCTAGGTCGGAAGCGACTGAGGCGGAGTCGACGATGGAGCGAGCTCACCCAGAAGATGCCTGTTCACTCTAACTTTGAAGTGTTGGGGGTTAAGGTTGGTTGGGGGGTAAGTTTGGGGGGGGAATTCGGAAACACAGACGCAGGTAGTGAGTTCCACTCTTTTGCCGTGCGCATTATGAAAGAGTTTTGGAAGCGCTTAGGCTCGTATTTAAAAAGCGATCTCAAGATTGAGAGCAATATTAAGTGCGGATTTGACAGGTAATTTTGTACTGGAATGACATTTCTGATACCAACTCAAACTCGCTGTCACTCTTGAGAGCTGATTATAAATACGGGCCTTAGTAATCGTCACTTCAGAAAACATTTGAAAATCTAATTTCATAATAAGAAACTTGCTCTTTTTCAACAGTATCAAATGCGTTATACTATACTCAGCAACACTTACGTTTGAAACATAGACTCGTGTAGATAGTATACTGTCCTGACAGTGGTACAGTAGCTGGCAAGTTTCCAGGATCGCTCTAATACGTTAATTTACTGTGCCCAAGCCGGAAGCTAGTAGCTACTCTGTGGTAACGTATACTAGTACCCAATGTAAGGTATCTATCCTCTGATTTTACTGCGAAAATCAAAGTTAATAGTAAAATATTCAAAACTAACTTACGGATCTGGGGAAATAGGTTAGGGTACCTATAGAAAAACTGGCCTATGTTACCTATACTTCTGGTTAGCGAAGTTTAATAATAGTGTTTTTTTTTAATAATAATCGGCCCAGTACCTAATACCTATTTGGCTTATCTAATACCCCTTTCTGGGATAAGTGTATATGATAGGTACTTACGTACGGTACCTAGATCTTATTTGATTCTTGATATTATACCAAGGTCGGTTCAGTTACGGCTTTTATAAAACAGCCAAAAAAAAATTTGCACTACAACTTTATTTCAATTGAAGAGAGGATTTGATGATGTCCATTTTAGAATTCAGGGAAAGAACAAATGGAAACTCCCTCCAGAAGCGTAGTATAACAAACAGTCTAGACAGCTAAAATTTTACAAGGTCTTTAGTAGACTTTTATACACAAATGCTTGAGTAAAAACAGAACGGCACTAAGCAGAGAAAGATACGACACGTTTTCCAAAGTAAAAATATAAATCGACACCTAACGAATCTTTATCTATACTTATAAAATCGTTTGTCCTTACTGACTGACTGACTGATTCATCAACGCAGAGCCTAAACTACTAAAGCTAGAATCGTTAAACTTAGAGAGCAAGTTCCTCTTATAACGTAACCACCCACTAAGAAAGGATTTCCGGATTTTCCCTCCCTAAATGGGTAAAAAGGGGGGTTAAAGTTTGTATGAAAGTCCGTCAATTTTGAAGGTAGAATCTTCAAATTTTGTATTTAGGCTAATGATTAAAAAATAATTTATACGTGTTTCAGCATTTTTGTATTTTTCACCCCTAAGAGGGTTAAATAGGGGATGGAAGTTTGTATGGAAATTCCGTCAATTTTGATGGCAGGATCTTCCAATTTTGTTTTTGGGCTAAAGATTAAAAAATAATGAACACGTGTTTCAGCGTTTTTGTATTATCCACCCCTAAGTGGGTTAAATAGGGGATGGAAGTTTGTATTGAAATTCCGTCAATTTTAAAGGTAGGAACAGCGCGGGAACTCAATCCCACGGGAAAACTCTTAGCTGCGGGTGAAACCGCGGGACGGAAAGCTAGTTTATTCTAAAGTCATATTATTTTCATAAATTTTGTAATTTACCAACTTGAAAAGACTGACTAGATACTCGTAGACATGCATAAGATTAGGTATGCGAAGCATGATGATATACTTATGGTATAGTATATTCATATTTTGATCTATGTTTTTTGGCGAAAATTGATTGATTTCGTCCACAGAAGAGTAAATAGCGTTGGGAGCTACTTAGCGCTCCGCGACTTCTCAAATCAGTGATTTCGGCAGCCAATAAGTACATATTTGAGTAAATTCGCTCTATATCGAAGAGATATTTACAGTCCGGTTTTATGACCCCTAAAAACCAATTGCATTTACAAAATGTGCACTAACCTAAATACGAAGAGGTGCGCAAGCGCAACGCCAATCATTTCCACCGTCATTCCCGTTAACCTTTCAACAGTTCGCGAAAATATCCCACGCGTTCACAATAACAAAACCGTTGACGTCATACATACTAAAATACTAATAATATAAATACCTGAAATATATGTATAAATTTTCATATTACTTTGACGTTCACACATGCGTTCCTCACCTTGGCCGCTACAATGTCATTCGATTTATTGTTATAATAGAGAAATCCTCTTTATTATGCTATTCCATAATGCCACTGACTGATCATAAAGGATGTTATATTTTTTTCTAGTAAATATCTACAATTCTACACGGCTTGACAAAGAAAACAATCATCCTTATTGGAACCTAAAAATAGTGAGTGTCATTTGATCTTTGTAGTGGGATCCTACTTATTTCACTTCTTTGGACCATCTTTTTGAAACCACTGGTATTCTATTCATCTTATTGACCAACATCTACTTCAAAAGATGAGCGACTTAGATATTCCGTCTAGTGTACAGAAATTGTGAATAAAGTTGTTCAGTTCGTGAGAGCATTTTCTTTTCATTCTCTATCTAAAACATTTTGAACTTTGTCGTAACACTAAGTATTCTTTAAAACTAAAATAACTGAGATATTTCTGTCGAACGCGGCAGTACTCATAGATATTCACAAAATATTCTTTGGCTGCTAGACTGGGAAACAATATTTTCCTTGACTATATTTTTTTTTCGAGATAATGGTCTTTTTTTTCCGGATCGTTTGTATAAAAGTACCTACCATTAGATGAAGTCATTATCTTAAAGCTTTCAAGACAGAAAATAGAATATCATTGATTTAAGGCTCGTATTTATAAAGCGATCTCAAGATTGAGAGCAATATTAAGTATGGATTTGACAGGTCGTTTTGTACTGAAATGACATTTCTGATACGAACTCAAACTCGCTGTCACTCTTGAGAGCTGATTAAAAATACGGGCCTAAGTAGTAATAATAGAACTAAATAAATATCCTCCCTACTCGTTTCTAGTGATAAGAGTTTCAAATTGACCAAAGGATCATCTCAATACCCTATTGACTTTTTATTTGCGTCTTGACTCTCCCTGTGGTAACCTAGACAGAGTCGACAATAACGTTAAAATAACGTTAACACGTACTCTGTACACTCACATTCCCAAACACCGACGAAATAGGTACATGTTTATAACAATCTTATACAACATGTAACAGAAAGGGTATATAGATCCTGAAGAATGTGAATCTGTCCATGAAACTAAACAGCTTTTCAAAGAACATAGGTGGAAAAACGAAAACAATACTTCCCACACTAAATGTGCTAGCAGCTGATGCGTCAATTTTTTTTCTTCTATGTTTTTATTTTTATTTTTCGTCTATGTTTCTTGGTAAAAGTTGTTTATTTTCATGGGCTAATTCACATTCTTCAGGGGTGCGTTTCTGTTACACCCTATAATTGACAAGTTCGAGTCCATTCCCACTTGACCTTTGAAAGTACCTACCAGTTGTTTTTGCAAATGAAGCATTTACAAGAAGACACGCTCCGATGGGCTTTTGGCAACTAAAACTCCGGTGTAACACGGACAGAAGGAGAAACATGATTTATTGTCATCCTACAAATTAGAAAAGCAGAAATGGCCTTAATGAAATTATTGTAATGATATTGTCCACCACAAATTATGACGAAGGCCATTGCTGTTTACTGTTTTCGAGACTATACATTTACATTTTTTTTTTTCGAATTGAAAAGGATCGTAATGTGCCATTTATGAGTGTTTTTCAAATATTTCATAGAAAGTTTATTTAGTTTACTTCCATGCTGGACTGGGAGCGATAGAAAAACATAGAATGTGCCAGTTGCATCTCCTCCCGGGCATGCTGTAAGAACCAGCTAAGGGAATCGAGGGTTCCAGTATATTGTAATTTAGGCGATGGGCTGACAACCTGTCACTACAGCAATACGGGGTGTAAGGGACAGCGTCCCGCAAACTGATAGGGGTTGCTCAGTCAACCAAACTGCACAACTATCACCGGGAATTTTTTTCAGGAAATGAAAAAAAAAAATTTGCTTTTTCATACAAAGTGACCGCCTCGATCCGACAATTTGTATGGAAAAGCAAATTTTTTTTTTCATTTCCTGAAAATAAATCCTGGTGATAGTTGTTCAGTTTGGTTGACTGAGCAACCCCTATCAGTTTGCGGGACGCTGTCCCTTACACCCGGTATACAATTCTATCTTAAACAACCCTCAGAACTTGTCAGACGTGGCGGAATGACCTTTGTTGGTTGTTTTCGCTCTGCCTACCCCATTAGGGATAAAGGCGTGATATTATGTATGTATGTAAGTTTATTTAGACGCATATGGCTGGAAGGCAGCTGTTGGGCAGCAGAAAGAAAGACCTAAGCAAAATGTTTGCCAAACTAATCAAATGACAATGGGTCTAGCTTTCGCCCAGTATCTACTAGGGATGGCTTAATCTTTAGCAAAAAAAGCAAGTACATCAATAATATAACAAATAAGTATTACTGTGTTTATAGTACAGCCATTTTGTTAATATTACTAATTTTAGTATCCGCAATGTTCAATTTACAAAAATAATTGCTACTTCTCATTGTAACCTGATTATGGCAACCCCAAAAAACTGAAGTAATTAACTCATTAATTCTCTTGTAATAAATCAACAGAATTGCGTGGAGTCCCCTCGTTAAGGCCTAGCCCTGCGTGAACGTTCAGATAGTATAATACTGGGTGTAAGGGACAGTATACCGAAAACTGAAAGGGGTTGCTCAGTCAATGAAACTGAAAAACTATCAACAGGATTTATTTTTTCAGGAAACGACAAAAAAATTTAGCTTTCCCTTACAAATTGTCTGATCGAGGTGGTCATTTGGTATGGGTAAGTTAAAAAAACATTTCCTTAATACAAAGAAATTCCTGGTGAAAGTTGTTCAGTTTTGTTGACTGAGAAACCCCTATCAGATTCTGGTAGGCTGTCCCTTACACCCGGTATAAGTATTTGTCAAAGAAATTACTATGGTTCCTTACATTACCTGGCAATTTGAGTACTGTCCTAAGGGAAAAGTAGGCCCTTATCTATTCAAAAAGAGTAAAGACAAAGGTTTTAAGAGCTATTAACCTTCGGATGACTTCAAAGGTAGTCCTAAAGACTTGAAGTGTAAAGGTTAGGTACCATTTAGTGTTATCAAGGCTATTAATTTAAAACCTAGACCCAGTAAAGATATTTTTTTTTTAACTCAAACGGTCTTTTTCTACATCTTCAATGAACCCTGGTATCAAGGTCATCACATCACTATCAGATATGTACATCGCAAGGAAACCACAAATTGGGCTATCTGATATCCCAAGACAAAGTAGCTCTTCTCTTCAATCTACATAGCTACCGCTAGTGCCTTACGAAATATTACGAGCAACAATGCAATAAAACGTTGCTATTGCTTTTTAGTAGGCGTTACATTGCTTTGCCAACTTTACTTGCTTTGCTGTAATATGACGTTATAACATGTAATTTGTTTGATATAGCACAAAAATGCGATGATAGTCACGTAATGTCATTACAGCCATTACAGTCAGGAAAAGAAACATGCCTTTCTAACATTACCGGTCGTAAACAGCATTATAGGCATATAGGCCCGTTAGTAATTCCCACTTGTGGGCAATACAGAGATACGAGTGAGTATGTATGTGGGTACGGCGGTGGGACACTAAATCAGGGAGTTTATGAGGCCGGCGCCAGCGGTAGCCAATATCGGACCTGCTGGGACCTGTGTAAGTCAGGAGCGAAGTCGTATTAAAGTCCCCTGTGAAAAAGTGACGCAATACAGCCGGTTAATAAATAAATCAGGGGTTTATGTTTAAAGAGGAAGAAACCGGAACTAAATTGTTCTTTGGATTCCCGTTTATCTCCTCAGATTATTATGCAATAACATCAAATAATATTATAATCAATGGTATCGCTAAGATACATAAGAAACATATCGAAAATAATATTGTGATTACGGTCGTTATCCTCCACTATTTTTATCACAATAAATTTAGACAAGTAAAGAGCTTCATAAACCTAAACAAAGCAAAGCAGAGTCTATTTAATATTTTTATTTTTAAAATAGGACATACCTTACTTCGCCGGTAATTTGGACCATCATCTAGGTCTGCATTTAGGAATCTTTTTCGTACATATATACATACATTCACATATGTACGTGTAATACCAATAACAGCACATAAGTATGTCGTTGGGGCGGCGGGAACTCTGTTAACATTATTAGTTTCCAAAAGGTACTTAGTAACATTTGAGATAAATTTCCAAGATAGTGGTTATTGCTTCATAATTTAAGTATGTGGACGAGTAAATAATGCTCTTTGGTTGCTAATAAAATAATGTTGTATAGGTATGTAATTTGGCACACTAGTGTTTTCTATGTTAGTAACGTTTACTTAATTATATTATTGTTGGACTCGTAAAGTTTTCTCTGTGCAATAAATTCATAGCAACCATACGACTAGGTTAGGTAGGCAAGGCATTTGTATTTGTAGGTAACTTATTTTGACTTCAAATTCTATTGATTGATTGTTCTACGCCGTAGCAGTTCGTAGCACAAAACCGTAGCATTTTGTAGGAACTTGACCGATGCGAAACGCGCGAGCTATAGTTACGTTTGTTTCTACAATAGACAACTTACAAACTTATTGGCGCTTACAGGAAAGGAAAGACAGTGCTTTCTAACAGACTTACACGATATCATAAAGCTAAGTAAACGCCAGGTCTTTCCAAAACAAACACATTACGGTATCAAGAGTCAGGAGGCTCCGTCATTTCACTAGCCAAGTGTCGCGCGCCACTCAACTGTGAGGATTTATGATTATGAGAGGCATCTAGGTGTGAAGACCGCGCGCTAAGCCAATGTCGCTAAAATGCTGGTAAAGGCGTTTTGAACTAGTTTATCAAGCATTCTAACTTTTGCAAAACAAATACATTACTGTATCTACATTCTACATAGACACACTTAGCGTGCTGTTGTGCTTTACATCCTATAGCAACCCTAGTACAAACAATATTGTGCCTATAAAGGGACAGCTTAACGCAAACTGATAGGAGTTGCTCAGTCAACGAAATTGAAAAACTGTCATCAAGAAACTATTTCAGGAAAAAAATATATTACCTTTTGAAAAATGATCACCTCGATCAGACAATTTGTACGGGAAAAGCCTGAATTTCCTAAAAGTTTTTCCTGGTAAAATTAGTTCAATTGCATTGACTAAGCAACCCCTATCACTATCAGTTTTTGTTAAGCTGTCCCTTACACCCAGTATATTTAACGGTGTTGTATTCGGAAATCTTTAAGGGATAGGTACACAAAAGTGACCATGAAATCAGCAGAAACAAAGCGATAACATGATCTTTACTACTATCTATTACACGGTACGTGCCTACGAGACCGTGTGGCGACGACGCGAAAACAAAACACGCTCGTTATCTTGAATCTGGCCGCGGGACGGGTCATAAAATCGCTACCCACCGTAATGGATGCCTAGCCATGATTTCGACTTAGCCTAAGGGATATTGAATAACTATCAGAAAATTCTAATAACATACCTATCTTGCTGCAGCAAAAATTTGTTTTTACATCTTACCAAACTTGAATAGCAACTCTTAGGTACTAAATTCATCAAATCTAAAAGCTACGCAAATCGATTTCACAACACCGTATCATTATGAATAAGTAGTACCTCTACCTTTATTAAAAAGAAAACCTTATAATTTTACTACATTTTGAGCTATTTCTATTAAAACATCCTCAAACTTTAGAATAAACACTAGCACAAACTACTCCCAAGACTGGAGCACACTGGAGGGAATACCGAATGCTGACCTTCAAACTTCAATATGAAGATGGCACCCCATGATGATGATTTTAAATGAAGAAAAGAAGGAAGAAGATATTATAAGACTGGCTCAAAAGGACTTAGTTTCCAGAGCCGTAAAACCCTATTTAAAAAAAAAACTTACTTGTATACAACCCACATACAACCCCTTTAAATAAATCTCAGATTAAAAACTATTTGTACGATTCTCATGCAGTATGGAACAAACTGGCAGCAAATAGATTTCATTCAATTTTTCTTTTCTAACTGTGACGTCACGCGGCCGAATGCAGTTGTAAAATTCGTCTTCAATTTCAAGGGCCCGTTAGCTCAGCGGTGAGAGCGTCTCAATATGTTCAGTGGTTACTTGTAACCCAAACTTGGAGTTGGTCGGGGGTTCAAATCCTTCACGGGCTGAATTTTTGTTTTATTAGTATTTTTTTTATTCAATTTTTTTAAATTATTTACTTCCACTTTTTTGTAAATAATTATTATTTGCTGATGTGACCGATATTATTGAACGAACTTGTCCTTTTGAACCTTCCTATGAATCCTTGAACTTTTCCTAAGTAAGCTCATTTTTCTTAGGGAAATTGTTTGTTTGGGGTAAGCACATAGGTAGGTCACTAGTAAAAAGACGCCTATCGGCACCTACAGATAGGATGGAACTACGAGTTTGAAATAGACTAAAAAGCCTTGGTAGTTATTTGCTAGATACGTGCTAAGGTACCACAGAGCAGACACTAAGGTACTATGACTTCAAATTAGACTGAAAAGCCTCGTATTTGTTACGTGTGAGTAATAAAATCGATGCTCTGTCTTGAATATTTCATACTGAGTCGAACAACAAGTGATCTTGCCCCATTTTACCTTTTCTGAGAAATTGTTGATACGTAGTTCATAGAATAATGTTCCTATGACTGACTTTGATGTTCAGGGTTCACACAAAGTAACATGCCAGGTAATTTGCCTTGTTCATTGGTCATAGACATTCCTATAACATATACATACATACTATCACGCCTGTATCCCTTATGGGGTAGGTAGAGCGTCTACGACCCAAACAAAGGTCGTTCCGCCAAATTGCTGTAGTGACAGGTTGTGTTGAATAAATCCGGCATATTCTATGTTTTTCTATCGCTCCCAGTCCAACATGGAAGTTCATAGAAGAATCCATAATTTAGTAAAGGTTAGAGTCGTTAGAGTATAGATATGTTGATAATCGTTACACCAAGTGATGATAAAAAAATACTAACCTAAATATATGTTTCTGGATTAATTATTATTAATTTCGTTTCGTAAGCGTAACCGAAAGTAAACACATGTTCATGAGCTTCGCACCATGTCAACAGGATATAGAACCAATGGCTCTATAAAAAGTTATCACTTACAGTTTTAATTAAATCTCGTTTCACCATGCTGTACTTATTTACGCATAACAACATTTCGTGGATGATTTTCCTCCAATGCAATTTTCGTTGATGAAAGCAGGTGCAAACAGCGCCTGATCATGACCATCTCGACTCGACTCTACAAGCAGTTTTACCATAATCTTGTCCTGAATGCTCCAGACCAAAATACGAGCCAAGTTCGAGACGGCATTAAAACAAACCGTTTAAAATCTACAAGAGTGAAAGAGCCGACTGAAATCTGAATATAGCCGAGCTTAATATTTGGCGCGTGGTGCATGCTAATTACTCGCGTTAGACACAACATTAGAGACGAGCATATTGGAAGATCTTGAGGTTTAAAAGAGATAGAACGAGTGGCAAGCTTCCAACTCTTCCAAGATGAATTTGATGTTTCGGAAGAACTTCAGTGAGGGGAAGAGTTCGAGCGGAGGAGGTGGTGGCGGGGGCGGGAAGCAGAGGGGGGCTTTGGGTGCGGGAAGGAACGCGAAACGACGTGATCGGGGATACTCTTGCATGGAGGAGCACCACTACAGGACCCACCTGTTCTTCTCGGCGCCGCGGGCCAGCGCGCAGTACAACGAAGGATCAGGTAAATCCAAAGGTAACAAGTCGTATAAGTGTCGCCGGCGAGCCGCGAGCTGCTCCTATGTTTGTTTGTTGTTGTGACTACTTCCGGACTTCTGTGTAAGTTTTTGTTGTGACCACTTTTTAACTCTCTTCAAACTCTGTAACGTTACTAAATTCTCCGTTACTTATTTAAGGTAATTTAAATTAAGGGCAAATATTTTAAAGGTATGTTTTGCTCATGAAACTGAACAACTTTCCCTTTCAAACATATATCGATTTTTTTCCCTGAACACACCCTAAAAATATTTGCATATGACCTTATTAGGTAGAGTAACATACCAAAAAATACTGGTTATCTCTATAGCTGCAATGTGTGACCAGTCTATATTGGTACCTTTAATGGATCAAGCTATCGGCCATTGTAAAACTATGTCGTCATAGTGGCTATTAATACTGTTAGACGCGTGAATGTTTTACATACTCTTGTTTTCAAGGTCTGCAGTAATGCGACAGTGACATGAGACAGGCAGCCAGACATTTATGTTCTTTAAACGCTACTAATATATCAAATTCAAGGAAAATGTAGATATCTTCTTTTCTATCGAATGGGTTGTAGAATGGACCAACGACCCGATCGACCTGGGTGACCCATCAGTCATGAATGTCATGATTTAAAGTGCCCTCTGAACATTTTTTTGTCAGACATTCAGGCGATTCAGCCCTAGGTATTGTCTTAAACAAACTGTGAACAATTTTATAATATCAACTTTGGTAACCCCCATAGGAATAGAATCCTATTTCCAAGTTGAAAGCTCAAAACTATGACCACTAGCCCACAGAGGCAATCAAATAATTAGTAGAGATATCATCGGAACAAACATACCACATGGTTCCAGTTAAATAGTTTAAATTAGCATAAATTTTCACTATACTAATAAAGCTTTAAACTAATTAAATGGCCATCAAACAAACCAAACGAAATTGGTTCAAACTAGATAGAACCAGATGTATCCGGTGTAACATCAGACGCGTTTGGCCGGCCACGTAAACACGAACTAAAACGTATGATAGTTTAAAATAACGCGTTATTTACTACTAATGCAACATGGAACTGCTGCGTTCTATATAATAACTGCATACCTTGTGTTATTTTGGTAGAGAATGCGCCATATTTCTTATTGGTGTTTGTATACTTGGTATTGGTCAGTCAACAAGACACCAAATATAGCAACAAAATCACATTTAATAATACTTTGAAGATACGTAATAAATAATTGGCGCAGATATTATTATATTTCCTGTTATAACCTATCGACTTTTCCATTCGTTTTTTCCCTAAAATTATTGACGGAAAAATTAGTACAAAAAGTAGTTACAAAGAACAAAGATCTTGGTATTAATATTCACCATTAGTTTCTACCATAAATTCAGCCACAAATACAACAGCTCTATTTAGTGAGGAATGCAAGTTCTCCTTGCGATAAATTGCACGTTATTTGTAACTGGAAGTCCAATTTACGTGCAAGTATGTACCTATGTTGAATGTGGCACAGTCCATTGGCTGCGAACTCTCTAAAAAATGTAGAAAGGTGTTTCTAGTTTTTAGGCCATAAGAAGATCATAAAGTACGAAAAGTGAAAAATATATCTTGTATTTTCCATTCAGCCAGGTTGCCAGTTGTCTTACTATGAGAAGTCAATTTTTCCATATTTCGGCCCATGTTCATCGGGAAAATGAAATCACCCCCCTTTTACTTAAATACGAAAGCAACTCTGCTGTTTATTTCGAAACATTAGGGCGTTATGTATTGTCCACGTATAAATCTAACAATCCCAATTCTTAATTTACAGAACGATGCGGGCCCGTGATCGGCGGCGGCTCCGGGCCAGAGTCGGAGCCCCCTCAGCCTTTAGTGAACCGGGAACCATCCGTTTCACTGCTACGGTATTCACACCTGCCTTCAGCTGGGACTGGCACTGGGACAGGAACCAGGACAGACAGGTAACTAAGGCTCGTATTTATAAAGCCATCTCAAGATTGAGAGCAATATTGAGTGCGGATTTGACAGGTCATTTTGTATTGGAATGACGTTTCTGATACGAACTCAAACTCGCTGTCACTCTTGAGAGCTGATTATAAATACGGGCCTAACAATTTTCTCCCTCTGTTTGAAAACACAACCAAACCAACCAACGAAAAAGTAGGTACTCGGTGATACACCTTCACACAGTCTTCTTGCTACCCATGTTGAAAACTCATGATTTTTGAATCATTATGCAAACTATGATTCAAGGCGGGTACTTTTCTACCTACCGGGTACTTGTATAAGGATGACTGTGCTACATGCCACTTAGGTACAATAAGTATTTAATTTAGTCTACCATTTTTCAGGAAATCTCGTTCGGAGCCGGTGTCGTTGGCGACGCTGGAGCGGGACTGCTTCGTCATACCAGCGCATGCGCTTGACCGCTTTCTGCCAGATGGAGTGCCGGTATGTTAAAAATTATGTTTTATAGGTAGTAAGCTGGTTGTCTATCAAAAATATCAGTGTCCTGTCCTACCTGCACTTGCAAGATCTAGGCCCGTATTTATAATCAGCTCTCAAGTGTGACAGCGAGTTTGAGTTGGTATCAGAAATGTCATTTTAGTACAAAACGGCCTGTCAAATCCACACTTAATGTTGCTCTCAAACTTGAGATGGCTTTATAAATACGAGCCCTAGAGACCAAGCAGTTTGCATGGCTGCTGCGTAAGTGGGTCCGAAGGGCCGACCGCACACACATTGATGATGATTAGATTCGCCGGAATCGTTTTGGCACATGTAATGTTTTGATAAGAAGATCTTCACGATCGCCGTAGAGATTTGCTACGACGATGCTAACACTGTAGACCTCTGCTACGACGTGGCTACGACAATCAAAATTGACATGCAATTTTTTTTTCAAGAAAGACAAGCAAAACATAAAACGGCATAACCGTTAATATTTTATTTTTCTCAATTCCAGCTACCAGTCCCACCCCCAACACCAGAGAAAGGCGAGAAGACGAAGACCCAGAACTCCCTCAGCATTCTCGAAGTGGCCGACCCGAAGCTTTGCATCCTCGCCCACCTGATGAGCCCACTCGAACCCATAGAACCCATATTAGAATCACCACTGGCCAAACCCATATTGAAACAGAAGTGTGCAGCCAGTGAGCTGCTTAATGAAGTCGCAGTAGCCAATACTGCTGTCGGAGGCATGTTGTTAGCTAATATGGAAAAGAGCGCTGAATTTCCCTTCATATCTTACTACGTAATAAACACAACTCAAACAGATCCTCTTTTATTCTACAATAACATGAGAAGTGCGTCGTTGAGCAAGTTCGATCCGAAGACGATCAGATACTCAGCGGCGCATACGCTGGACTTGTACAGTGAAGTGGCCATGATCTGCAGGCCGCCATTCAGTGATTTGGCTGGAGGTCCGAAGAAGTCGCACACGCCGGCTACTGGGTTCATCATTAGTGTTTATAAGGTAAGTGCATTTTATATTCATTATTAGATAGGTACTCGACGGTACATACGCTGGACTTGTACGGTGAAGTGGCCATGATCTGCAGGCCGCCGGAGCCCCCTCATTAGCTCAGTTGGCAAAGCGTTGGTACGGCATTCGGAAAGACGCAGGTTCAAAAGCTGTCCGTGACGAATTTTAAATTTCTTTCTTACTTTGCATATTTATTAAATAAATCGCACTGTGATTGCAAAATTAATCGAAAATAAACGAATAGTTTTAGTTGTTACAATATCAGTTACTTAGTAAGGACTCGCCCCCTAAACATACGAAAACTAATCCCCAAGTAACAACCAGCTCATACTCTACTTCAAACATTCCAGGTCTTCGAAGGCGACGATGGCGAGCGCTTCGAACGCAACTGGCTGTACTGGACAGGCGCAAGAATGCTGTACCGCCACCTCCCTCATTCCGTAGGCATGAGGAAGATAGCACTACACAAATCAGTCGCCTCCCACGGTGACAAGATGTATCTCCTCGTTTGCGAATGTGCCAATCTTCTCGACGACCTATCAGGGGCCGCCATGTTGATAACAGCGCTAAGAGCAAGGTTATGTGGGTATACTGGCCTGTATAGACCGATACAGACTTTCTAGTAGACGGAGGGCTGGATAGGCCGTTGTGTTCTGTTGTGAACTTACTTACGGACTGTTGTTGTGGGGTGGTGCTGTGAATGTACTTTTAGGAATGATAAAGGATTGCACTGTGAATCTTTCCAATTTGTGAGTATATTCTCATGATTTAAGTAAAAAAATTAGTATAAGTTTCTCCTTGTGTCGAACAAGTACTGTGGTTACTTTATCTGCAATAGGTACCACAGTTGCCGCAGTACTAAGCCTAAATTACTAGACTTAATTTCCATTATCTAAAGTCTAAACAAATTAGAATCTTTTTAAAAAATAATGTATCGATCCTTTATCATTCCTAAAAATATTGTTACTCAGGCAGACGAATGCTTCTAGTAACTAAGAAAGTTAAGGTGTTTAATTCTATATGCCACTTTCTAAAGCTAAATTTTAAAAATTCTGCCGACTTTTTCAAAGACAATTTTTTTAAGAGAAGATTAATATGCTGTCTCACTTCAAACGCAAAAAGCATCTATTTTAGCCTTAAGAAGTGTTAAATGGAATTGAGATTGAGAGGCATGGTATGGTATGGGAAAACGGCGTAGACAGTAAAGGTAAGGTATGGTTTAAAATGGTCAACGTAAGCACAAATAGTGACTATTATGGACCAAAGTATTAAATTTTAAACGAATCATAATGTTGTGTGTTAAAATGTTGGAAACCGCGGTTGCAAGAATACTCTTAGTAACGAATCTACTCGGTAAACTTATCTAAAGCTATTCGTTCTATTACTAGTCATTTAGTGATAAACTTATTTCAAGATAAGTTTGATCCAAGCATAAAGACCTTTTATTAAACTCTACTACAGTTTTAAAAATAAGTACTGACATTCTTCAGAGTGATACTAATAATTTCCGAAAGCACAAAATTTTAATTCGATCAAAAAATTATTGCTTTTTCCATACAAAGATGCTCTCTTCATCTGCAATTTTATATGGACAAGTTTTTTTTTTAATTTCGAGCTAAAATTTTTGTGCTTTGGGAAAGTTGTTCGGTATCATCAGAAGAACATGTGGTTTAAAGGAACGCAGTACCTTTTTTTTACACCCTGTATAATTCTTTATAGCTAGGAATTCAAGGCACTAAAATCTACAAAAATAAGACAAACTGTTCTGTTGAATGTGTGCTGAAGTGATGCAGAGGGTCAAAGCTCAGTGTATTATAGCTCATAAAGAGTGATTTTCAGCTCTCACCCAAATTGGATGACGTGGGTCCCTGATTAAACCTAATCGGTTTCTATCAAGTAAAAATGTTTTCAAATATAAACATCATAAATACATAACATATCATACTCCAGTTATTTTTGTATTACATCAATTTCTGTAGTATGTTTTATTCAGACTAGTTATGTTTAGACGTAGGTAATATTTTGAGTTTAGAATTTTCTGTTAGACAGCCTCTCTAAAGTGGAAATATTACATAGAATGGGAAAACTTATTTAATAATACTCAAACACAGATCTTTGGTTGATAACACGTTTTGGAAGACATTCCAATACAAATTAACTTTTGGCAGTGATATCCAATTAAATACAATATTTTACGGAAATTAATTTTCTCACTCTGAAAATATGTCAGTTAAGTGTATATTTTAAAACTGTGTAGTTGAGTTTAAGAATTAGAAAAAGGTGTTTAATCGTATGAGCTGATAAAATGAAAGCGTAGTTAGATCACTAAATGACTAGGTAATCTGGACG
>JARACY010001721.1:0-53144 GCA_029255725.1 Scrobipalpa atriplicella | reverse complement strand
ATAGACAGCAAGTATTTAGTAGTTATCATTATCAGCAGGCAGTTAGGAGGGCTGCTATGAAACTGCAAGTTGACGTGCTGTCGGCGTGCCGTCGCCGTGTCAACCAGATCTAAAGGAATCTCAATATGAACTGCAATTTAGCAGTTGGATTGCGGCCCGTTTGTTTAGAACCTTAGCATTTAAGATTTTTCGATCTCAGATTTTAGTTTCACGTAAACCAAAGAGGTAAAAACAGTTTGTAAGTATTTTTTTAATTATGGTGAAACTGGATATTGAAAACGGCATTCCATTAGTTTTTCGAGACTTTTCGGTAAGTTTGTACATTAAATCATATTGAGCTTGATTTTAATACATCTTTTTTTCACTTTCTACATCCAATAGATATTTTTTTATAGTCCAGGTACCTATATATTTTGGTAAATTTTTGTCCATGGTATAACTATGTTTGACGACTGAATAAGTAGGTATACATGCACTTAAGAAACACAAAAACATACAACTCATTTGACAACATCAAATACTAACACAGCCGGACTTATTGCCAAAGTAGTAATTTTTGGAAAGCAAAGTAGGTTAATAAAATTATTCCATTATTTTTCAGGACCTAATAAACGAGATTCAAGGCAATGTTCACGACTGTTTTCACGACAATTTTCACGTTTTACCGATTTTCATCCGGCGCACGCTTGGAGAGTTGACTGTAGTTCTACCAATAGCCATCTTCCTCTACTACCGCTATAGACTACCTGATCTTATCCAGACACTTATCCGCAATAGAACGTTATGGGCATCACTGTCTGCTCTTTGGTGCATCTGGTCCTGCTCTGGTGGGATGTGGAACTATATCAACAAGCCGAAACTCTTTCGACAGAGTAAGAAAGGAGAGAAATTGTTCACACATGTCGAGAACCACCAGACTTTAGCGGAGTCGTATTTCATTGCGGTTTTTAGTATCCTTTTTTAACGTTTACACGAAATATCGAATATACGATATTATGTATCTCAAGTTTTCTAGGACTATGAACGATAGATGTACCAGTTGCTTTTTTCTCCGAGCGTGCTGTAAAATTCAGCAGGCCATACCATGTGCTTGGCTTATTGCAATAATTAAAATACTACCTCTATTTGGTCGGTTTAGCAGCATAAAGCTTTTTAACTTTTGCTATTCTACGTACTTAAGAGTTAGTTTCTAAAGACATTCGTTGCTTGTCGGAACTCAATTTGTCCTTAACTAATTATACTTCAGATTTTGGTGTAGTATTAGGAATGATTCTCATAATAGAAGCAGCAGGAGGAGTGAAAGATAAAAACAACGGAACTGAAAATAATTCAAAATCTTCATTAGTATGCCATTTACAGTTGTTGCTAGGATTAACTCTCGTTTATTGTGGCATTTTTGGTGTAACATTCTTCCATGCAATAAAATTATACTAATGAGTAAAAATGTGATGATTTTTTTATACAGTTACATCTTTAAAATAATTAGATAATTAGTTTACCCTTTGCCATTTAGTTTTTCTCGCGCCTTATTTGTTTTCCCAAAGGAATACCTCTATTGCTATACAGGTGGTAAAATGGTAGGTATCATCTATATTACCTACTTTGCGGTAGTTAAAATTTTGACCATTACGAGTATCATTTTTAGGGTTCCGTACCCAAAGGGTCAAAACTCGCACTTGGCGGGTTTTATTTTAGTAATATTTTCAGAAACCGTGCTTAAATATTTTACAGCGTATTTTTACGTGTTATAAAATTTTAATTATACTGAAACATAACTGGTAATACGTGAGTAAGTACGTGATACGTGATTAATACGTGATACGTAAATAAGTACTTAATGAATAATTAATTTGTTATGATAGGAAAAAAGAACTTGGTTTAATTTCAGCCAGTGTTTTATTATAAATAGGTAAGGTACCTTGGAGTATGAAATATGGCCATTGGAAATATTGTAAAGAAGTGTATGGTGAGTATTTAATTTATATTTTTCATTTCTAAAGTCTAAATTATAGTGACCACTGCTCCTGAAAAAGACCAATGAGTATGAGCACATTGAGAACAAAAATGAAATAAAACACACCTCCGATGAAACGGTTTTATTAAAAATATTTAATAACCTTATCTATTTAACACTTATCATTTTTCAAAATAAACTGCTTTTAAATAAAAAATTATTACAGCATAACATTCTCTTTCCTGCCGACCACTCATGGTATTACATATATGGAGCACTCTTCATCCTTCTCGGCGTAGCCATTAAATTCTACCATAGACGAATTGTCAGTATCCTACATAACAAACACATATGGGCTACTCTAGCATTGTGCGTTTGCTTCTACGGCGCATCTGGGCAGACTTGGAATGAAATTAGACGGCCACAGAAATATAACGGTCCTCCGAAGGATGGCGGTGGTAATGAATACATCTGCAATACTTTCTATTTTCAATTTGAATGGGAGTCTTACATTATTGCTGCTACGTGTATCCTTTTTACCACAAATCGGCAAACGTAGTGTAGGACGTCCTGAAACCAGGTGGGGCAATGATATTCGTGAGAAAGCGGGCAGAAATTGGATGAGAACGGCTGAAGACCGAGCTGAGTGGCGTGCCATGGGAGAGGCCTATGTCCAGCAGTGGACTGATACAGGCTGATGATGATGTATCCTTTTAAATGTTTTAAGTTTTTATCGATAACACAAAAATAGAATACTTCCCTTCCCTAGCATACTGTAATCAGGAGGCGAGGATCTCACTCTCCACCTGTACTGTAACATGTTGCTCGTTCTTTGTAAAATTATTTTTTCCGACTCGGTGAAAGCGGCGCCCTTCATCTAAGCGTTAAGGCCATAGAAACTTTTTTCGGGGTTTGCCCAAAGCAGTTGGTGAACTTTGAAGTTTAACTAGTCAAACATAGGAGGGCCGGAGCTTGGGTCTGTTCATACAGGGAAGCCTACAACACGATGCGGTGCGTACTTTTCAATAGCGTGCGTGATATTTTTACTGTTCTTTAAGATTTTTGCATTAACGAGACTCGTGGCGTCACTATCACTTCGTCGTACAACGAGCGAGAAACACCTTCACAGCCTCGCTTCCCCGTGTGAACCAGTGTAAACTGACCCTATCATAATATAAAAGCTATGGTATCTAGCTGAAAGCCTTCATATGCCTTCACTTGTTGGGACTTTTAAAATTATCCGAATACCACCAAATTATCTCTTTGACTAGTATCCAGATGCTGGAGTAGTTCTAGGCATGATCCTCATGATAGAAGCAGCAGGCGGAATCGACAAAGACACATCAAGACCCAGAATCACGCGTTTCCGTCGCATTATTACTTCTATAGGACTTATCATCTTCTGCCTTTGCTGCTCGATGCTTCTTGATTATTTGAGGAAGAAGAAGTGGCATGTCAGCGGCATGTAGGTTCAAAAATAGTATTAAATCTGTTTATTAAAATAGTGCACATGATACTTAGTAACAATAGACATAAAGATACGGTAAACGTTATGATCCAGTGGACCTTCTAATACAGTAGACTTAATGATACAGAGGACTTTTTGATACAGAGTGGACATAAGGCGACTAAAGGATGTTTAGTATATAGTTCAAAACAAGGAGGCAATAATAATTCCTACCTTTTTTGTTTCAGATTCCTGTTACATGTACCCTAGGCGAAAAAAAACATGTCTTTCGTCCACGTCAGTTCGGGAAATGGGCTGTTAAATTGCAATACACTGTAACCCTCGACTTCCTCTATTGATTTTTTAGCATGTCCGGTTCCAGTTCTATTAATTTGTTCTATTCTTACTTATCAATTGAACTGGTACCGAAATACCTAATAATATCTACTATTCATATTTTTTATTTGGTAAATGGAAGAGCAAGTTTTATAAGAAGAAAGAGGTTGTCTCTGCTCTTGCATTTAAAGCCTCACTTTAAACTATTAATTTGCTCGCTTCCTTGCTGTCTTTCATGCTGGACTAGGAGCTATAGAAAAACATAAATGTGTCAGCTGCATCTCCTCCTGGGAATGCTGTAAAAACCAGCTAAGGGATTCGAGGGTTTCAGTAGGTATATTGTTATTTAGGCGATGGGCTGACAACCAGTCACTACAGCAATATACAATTCTGTCTTATACAACCCTTAAAACTTGTCAGACGTGACGGAACGACCTTTATTTGGGTTCTGTGTATGTATGTAATTTGCCCACAAAGCAAGTTATACCAAACTTACACATCCAATCAGATATTTATTACTAAACAGCACGTCAGCACTTTCGATCTCATTGTAAATTCTATTAACTTGAACTATGTAAGTACTTCCACTTTTTACGGACCGACGAAAGCGAATTTCTTCATACATTTAGGTGATTAATTCGTTCGTTCGTAATCGACTATCATAATATCGTTTTGCTTTCTCTTGTATTCAAACAAGTTTTGTTCCAGTGGGAATTTTTGTTCTTTATTTAAGTTATTTTTATTACAGGCTTGGTTTTTAGATTGTTCAATCCTATAATTTATAAATAGATCGTTCCACACAAGTAAACAAAAGTTATTATTAAAATACATAAAAGCGGTCTTTCTGCCGTAAAAAGTAGTGAGATCGTGATTTGTGTATGTATGTATCAAATGGTGAGCCAAGTCAATAGTGTTCTTTTGACGGTCATTTATTCACTGAGCTCAGGAGTCTCTATATTTTTAGTTACTCGACTTGAGATCTGACACGACAGCCCATATCAAATGATATTTCTTACATACAACTTCTATGAGCTGTAAGATTTATTCTCATGATGACCGCAGTATAAAAAGAGACATTCAAAATAAAAATAAAAACATCATGAGTCCTCTTTTGCTTATCGTTTTGCTTTTTTTACATAACTGTCTACAATTTTTTACATAAAAGTTCTCCTTTCACATAAATGTCTGAGGCCTCTTTTGCAAAACTCACAGCTGCTACCCTAAATACAATGACCTTTACTCATCACATCACATACTGAACATCTTCTTTAATGACCCGTATGACTTTATAAGCGAATTCACGATCGTATCCAATGTCGAAATGTACCTATATTACGATGAGTATACCTACCTATGTATATATGACAGATCAACTGTAGCTATAAATATACATATCTTGCCCATATGCTACAGGTACGTTTGTTGACTTAATATGATCTTGAGGAGGTTAGAATCTTACGTTAAATAAGTATAACGTTGGTATCCCTAACAGTATGAAAATACACTCAAATACCTACCTATCTTGTATGCAAATGCAACCCAACCTACTGACGTCAAAGTTTTTGATATTTTGGCAGACACGACTTTGTGCACAACCTTACCAAAAGGGTCTGGAATTTACGCTTTAAGCCTTTGCCCAAAAACTTTTATTCTCAAAAATCTTTTTCAAATCCATTTTCCCGTCTTTGTATCTCAAACTGCACAGCACACATACATAGGTACCTAAATCTTAATATTTATTAAGGTTCTTTGGACTCTTCATTCGATGTGCCCAAGCACATGTAATGAGGCAATCTGATGCAACCGACCGCAAAACATTTATCAGCGGACAATGAACTCCAGGTAAACCCAATCACACACGATTTACATATAATCGATATGATAGATTATCTGGGACCAAAACCCGACTGACAGATGCTAGGTTTGTTGCGTCAAATCGGCTTTTGTTTAGATGTCAAAGGTGTACAAAGTAGCAGATGAGTAATTGATGGTCTACCAATTTGACCCGCATGGTCAGAATAATATTTTTTCGGCCTAAGATGATTGGTGAGAGACCGGAGGGAGGCCTTTGCCCAGCAATGGGACAATACGGCTAAATGAGATAAGATAAGATGTAGATGATGGAGGATAAAACCAAAGAATAGATTTGAGTATCTAACGAAAACAACATTTTAGATACTCTCGGCTCGCAATCCTGAGAGTTAAGTATTGGCAATAGAATAACTTCCTAAAATAGAGGATCTTAAACTAAAATGGTCCTGATCTTGGTAGTTTAGCTCTTATTTGGATATATTACCAGACTAACGTTAATAAATATAAATAGCTCTAAACAAAGTAGCAAAAACTGATACGCCTTATCTATAAACAGATCATTAGAACCCAGTAGCCAAATTCTAATTACCATTGAAGGCGATGCAAGAACGCGTGACTCTAAGGTCTCTTGCGCACGCGCAGGCAATGCTCTATCACGCGTGGACCAAGACCTTGTGGTGATATGTTGCAACGAGCCTGTTCATTATCACTCTCATTTATTACACTGGCTGGTCAGACTTTGAAAAATTAAAAACAAATATAAAAAATAAGATTAGATGTGTTTTTTTTTTACGGTGTTCCCTTGTGATAAGCGTACTCACATTTATTTCGCCGACTTGTATCTACTTACTTATATTCTTGAGGTCATACTTTTCAATAAACCTGTAGGTAGGTACTTTATTACTCTCATTTATTATTCTGGCTGCACAGGGATCAACAAATCATTAGTTGTTTTTTTTTTGTGTTCATGATAAACATAAAAGTATAAAACGAGAGTATACCTATTCAATGATATTTCCAACCAAAACAATTTTATAGGTACCACTCCACTTACTTGCCTCATTGACTCGGAGCATAACCATCTCAATCGGGTTACTCCCAATCAGCTTTATCTCAGTCGACAAAAAGTGCAAGAGGCGTTACATCAGATGATCAGACTAATAAAGATTGCCCAATACACTTTCACCGAGCACCGGGTGCATCAAATCAAAGAAGCCGGCTGGGACGGCCATTCCTAGTTGCTCGATATTTTTATGGTCTTAAAAAAATATATTAATTTTATTTCTTTAATCTGTGCAAATATATTGAGTGTTACTTAGTTACATGAAATGAAATCTCATTCGTATATGTTACGAGGTGCACGAAGGTTCGGCAACCTTTGAAAAGATATTTAGTGATTCTGATTACAATGAATATAGGTATTGTATTGACATTGTCGTGTACACGATATACCAACAACAGGTTAGGAGGATTTACTACGAAATATATTTTTGATTTAAATTACAAATCTATATATCAATATAAGGTATCTTCTTTTTAAACTGCGACACACACCTAACCACAAGGCACAAAGACATTTACCTAATTTCAAATGCTAATTAGAAATAAAAGACGAAATAGGAATAAACCAACAATGACGACTCCTAGATGATTGAGAGATAAGGTCTGGAATGACCCTTGTAATGGGATTCTATGAAGAAATCGGCGCTACGGGTAATTACTTTTTTTATGGGGTAAGCGAGTACTTGGGCATTTTATATGCATCTAACCAAGCAGTGATGCATTAGTGGGCGTCATTATAGATTGTGCAACCCTTTGAGCTTCAGAAATAAATAAGGTTTAATGATTTTCATTCTCATTAAAGACAAAGTCACTAACATAAGAACAGAAATGAAAACGTAAAATTCAACAGTGCACTACAATGGTTTTTTTAACATCTTTTATAAAAAAGTCACTATTGCTAAACTGCCTGTCAATAACAAAACACTTAATTAATATATTTTTCTATGAATAAAATAAAATTAATCACGTAGTTTCCTTCACGAATAAATTAAATTACCTACTTACAACTGAATGTAGCAAGCTGGACGAACCTTAAGACTTCAAGATATTTACCTGAAAAAGGAAGACAAATATTTTTAAGTAAACATGTCAAACAAATACATCAAAGAAATCGTTAAACAAGAAATATAATGTAGGTATAAAGTAAAAAAATAGTTTCAATATAAGTTACTAGCTTTCCGCCCGCGGTTTCACCCGCGTTAAATAAGTTTTCCCGTGAAAATGAAGGTAGCCTATGACGTATTCCAGGATCTAACCAATATGTGTGCCGAATTTTATCCCGATCCGTCCAGTGGTTGAAGAGTGATTGAGTAACAAACATCCAAACTTTCACATTTATAATATTAGTAGGGCTATAAATTATTCGTTGATATGAAAGTCGGGGATCCCACAAAAAGCACAGCATATTGACACATTACTCATGATAAAAACATAAAGTGCGCATAAAGTGACACGTAAACCATAAAGTTTCTTAAGAGGCTCTTATTCACATATAAACTGTGATAAAACTCAAATTATACAAAAAGAAGAAAAGCAAGACGAATTGTGTTGGTTTTTAATATTATTATTTATGATGCGAATGATGATGCCGCGATATTCTGTGTACAGTTGGCTTGAAAATTCGTTGGATGTATACATTTATATTATATTTTTTATTTCGAAAGGTTCACTTTATCTTGATCACTATTGATTAGGAGTCAGGTGCTATAACCATTCGCAAATAGTTATAAAATAGAACAAGTTCTGTATGGATAGCTTACCCGTTATAATTTATACAAAATTATAACAGTCACCAAGTTTACACTTTGACATTATGTCAGAGAAACAGCAACATCCCGTCTTCATCTTTAGAAATTAAACAGCTCAAAATAATATATCTTTAATAAAACTTTATGTCTTTAATTTTTAATGTTGTGTTCATGACAGTCAGGAAAGCCTGTCGCTTACATTTGCCCACTCATGTCGAATAACAAGAAAAAAAATCATACATGAAGATGTCACTTCTCAGATTTCGCGAACAGCATTCAAAATGATTTTTTGGCGCGCAAAATATTACGTGACATGGGTTCCAAAAATACTTAGCGGTATTTTGGTATATTTATTTAACGGTTATATTTTGTCATGTGGGAAAAAGGTTATAAAATGTGGGTTATGTCACGGGTTGCATTCAAAGTGATTTTTGGGATTCGATGACTTAACTGTTTCGGTGAAGTCATCGGTTTGACATTGTTTACTCTGATGTATTTGACTCTGCTTTTTTGGGTTTCGGTTCTTTGACTACAAGATAAATAAAATGAAAGATCACGCGATAATGTTCAAAAATAAGTATAGAAGAAATCGTATAATAAAATAAATACATATAAACTTTTAAAAGTACATTTTTCTATGCTTTACTTATAAAAAACTATATTAGCTAAAATTTAAGTTCAAAGTACATAAACAACCAAAGAGTTATCACAAATCTCGAATCAGACGTGCACCTCCAATGTCAACTACTGCCACCCTTAATTGCCTCTCGTTAGCAGCCTCACGCTACGCTCTTCATGTTTAAGGCGATGAATCAAAAATTTCGCAAATATTGAGGTACACAATCCTCTTCCCAATCATCTGATCAAGATGTCGTTGCCAATGATGATATAGGTATACTCTGTAACTATAAACAAACCATACTCATGGAAAATATGTGCTTTAGGGCATTGTCAGCTTTTTTTCTAAATATTTTTAATTTTTTACAAAAAAAAAGAAGGAAAATTCAGTTCTAAAAAACCTTTTGTGGCAATTGTAAGTATCCTTTAATTACTTTTAAGTCAGAACTTTGTTATTTTCACTGAATTCATATTTTCCTATATAATGGCACGCGCTAATTTAGACGATATATTAATGGCGTTACGTGCGATGTTTGAATATCTCTAAATCGAGCTGTTAATTTTACATTTTACCATCGCCTTAAACTTCAGATGTCATTGAGATAGGCACAATTGTTCCCCGACAATGTATGTGAGTATCAGTACTTAAATAACAAAGCGATTGTGCTGTCCAAGCTAGAGGAAGCTGGTGCGTAGACCTTGAGTGGAATAGATGATGGTGCTGATGGAAACATCCCCGGACAATGGAAGGATTGTGTCTATCCACTTGTGTTCGAGATGATCCGCGTTTGAATGCCGGTGCGATCGTTTGATGTGATGTGTCGGTTCTTTATGTGAACCTGTCCATAGATTAAGTTTTACTTATCGATATGTATTTAAAGATGCACAATAAGTTACACAGTTTTCTTGAATTCCAGTTTTCTTATAATGGGAAAGATAAGATGAAAGTATATTTTTGAAAGTATAAAGTATTCACATGAATTTGATTCACAAAGTAAATTAAATTAACATAGCTCTTGACCTTTAAATTAGATTTTAAAATAGTATGATGGATATACGATCAAATTACGATATTTTATAGAATTTTCCAACATAAGGTACATAGAATAAATAACTTATTATACTTATAAGTAAGTCATACTAAATTGGTAATTAATCGCAATAACTATTATTTTTTCTGTGTAATTTTTCCAACCATGTTAAAGCTTTTAGATTGACTTGGATTAATTAGCACAATTAATTTTATTGAGGTGAAGCGTTACAGAAGCGGAACCATTTACATCCGTTTGTAAAACAATACCTCGTTTGATATACAGGGTGTTATGGAAACTGGAGCGATCATTCCGATAAAAAAATACTCGGTAACTCAACAATACATTTTAATCTGATCGAGGTGGTCATTTTGTATGAAAAAGCAATATTATTTTTTTTCATTTCCTGAAAAAAAAACCTGGAGGTAGTTGTTCAGTTTCGTTGACTGAGCAACCCCTATAAGTTTGCGCTGTCCCTTACACCCCGTATATTTTTGGTATAAGTAAGAATGTAAAAAAAAATAGGTACTTAAAATAAAATAAAACGTCCTGTATACGGTTGTATAACAAATGCAGGTGCTAAGACTGTACGAGAGGTCATCAGCGATTCTCTTGCAATTAAAAAAGACTGTTATTGATGAGGAAGAAGATAAATCGGTCATTCATTGTTTAATGGTAGAGTGAATTCAAAGATATTTAGTGACAAAAATTACGTAGCTGCTATTCAAACTTAAATGCTATAAGTCTTTTTACTGTTCCATGCTGGACTGGGAGCGATAGAAAAACATAGAATGTGCCAGCTGCATATCCTCCCGGGCATGCTGTAAAAATCAGCTAAGGGATTCGAGGGTTTAAGTGTATTGCAATTTAAAGGCGATGGGCTGACAACTTGTCACTATAGCAATGTACAAAAATTAACCCTCAAAACTCGTCAGACGTGGCGGAACGACTTTTGTTTAGGTCGTTTTTGCTCTGCCTACCCCACTAGGGATAAAGGCGTGATTTGTGTATGTGTGTATGTGTAACTTAAATACTAATACTTTTAGCCTACTAATAGTATTTATTAAAAAAGAAATTACCTATTCGGTAAACCTAAGATTGGAGTCATTCAGGTTAATGATTTTTTTTTATCTAACACAATCGAATCTAAAAGTTAACTACTAAACTAAAACAATAGAAAAGCAATTATCAGAATCTTTGAAATTAAGTGATAGTTTCTTTTTAGAACAAAACACAAACTGTTGTGCTAAATAATCATGTCGATTACAGAGTCAGCTAAAATAATAGATAGAACAAACAATTCACTTTTATTTTGGTTTATTTTTACCAATAATGACTAGTATTAGATAATTCTCTCTTTTGTTTTACTTTGGTTATGGTTGAATGCTTTTATAGAGCAGCCTGCTTTTCGTCAAGCAGTTTCCTTCGCGATTCAATGAGTTTTCCCGTAGGTATAAGATATTTCGCGTCATTACAAACACGTTATGCACTAAATTACATCAAAATGCAGCCGTTGTAATGCCAAAGAAAATGAAACAAATAACACATAATACGACTTCTTTTATCAGACGGTTAGGCTGTTAACACAAATAATAGGAAAACGGATCTTATTAAACGCCTTTGATTTTACCGTTAACGCCCTGCTTTCCCCGCAAAGGACATAAACGTGAATTTATTAACCCTCTGACATGATTTATGAAACAATAAAATGTTCCTGTAGTACCTTAATTAACTTCCAAACAGTAGTAATTCTCAAACCATTTTCAACTATATTTTCTTGAACAATCTAATAATGGATATTAAACCCCAAACAATACCCTTGTTTGGACCAGATCAAAGTATCTATTAAAATACGTTCAAGGTGAAACACATTTATTTATTATCCATTGTGTTATATTGACCTTTATGTTAGAACTTTCAAATATCTAGACCAAAACGAATGCTATTGCAAAATTACATACCATGACTGTCGAACAGATCAAGGGTTTCTGTGCTATAATAAATGTTAAACTTTGAATACAATAATACTTGTAGAAAGAAAAGGAATAATATAGACTAACAATCATAAAAATAAAAAAAATATTATTATAACAAAGGTAGTGTTTTACATAAGTCATAATGGAAATAATTTAAACTACGTTTTTAAAAAAAACAGATAGCTACGTCATGTTAATATAAAATGAAAGATTTCGTGAGGTTATCTTCCCCAACAAAAACTACATTGAATGGCGTAGAATAGTATCAAAAATCTAGTTAGGTTCCTACTTATTTTGAACTAGCATAAATAAGAAACAAACAGTTACGGTGACACGTTGACATTGCAGTGTACGTTAAACACATACATTATTTTTTATCCAAACGAAGAGACAAATAAAAGTTTTCATTTTAGAAAGTTTTCATATAAGGTATTTAGCTGAATATCTAAGTAATTAAGTATTATGATAGACCATGATCGTGAACAACGTACATATTTTACAACTTCTTACACAACTTCGGGTCATCGCCACTCGAGTCCAACTGACGTCGAATGTTACATATTCAAATTACTTCCTATCTCGTTCTTTTTTGATTCGGGAATGAGATCAATGCACTACAGAATGAAAATAATGATAGGTGGTGCTGGTCAATGACATTCTTTAATACTGCAGTCTGCAGTGCAGTTTTTTTTTTTAACTTTTGATAGTGTGTTGAGTTGACCAGTTGACCTTTTTAGATAAATTTAGGATATATTTACTAAAATGTTTTTTTTTATTGTTAATTAATCTTATTTGTGGACAAACTCTTAAAACTCTTTGATGCTTATGAAACTGTGCATTATCCAAAAGAAGCGTTCACCGCGGGAAAACATGTCATTACCACGGGACGACGGACGACCTTATTTTATTACAGATACACTTTTTCCACATAATAATTATTAATACAGGTCAAATAAAATAAAAAAGGTGAACCAATTTCGATTTAAAGGTTCACATACCGACATTGTTGAAAACATGATGTTCCATTTTCAACATTTTATTCTTTTTATTCACACTTCCATTCCAGCCAGTAACCTATGATCATGAACTCAGCGATAGATAAGAGGTAGAGATGTCATAACAGCTCAAGGCAAGTTCAATGCCGCTGGGCGCGACGAGCGAAGGTGAAAGTGCTAGCCGTGATGACGTCATAACATCTTCGCTACGAATAGGTGCAGCAGGGTTGTCTGTTTTTTGCGATAGTTATTTGCTTTGAAACAGGTGTTTTAGCTGTGGTAGTTTTTGTAGTATTTAGACGTAACTGTGAAGAAGTTTTAAATGAGATTAATTTCACTTGATAGAGCAATAGATGGTATTACGTACGTATACGTTATTAAGATTTATTATTTAATATATTTGATATTAATCTTATTTGTGTGGGTTTGCTGATTGCAACTCAGCTACGACGCTACGAATAGCATGTCGGTTTTTTATTGCTGAAAATAACTTGATTAGTACATTTTAGTCTCCATTCTAAAGGACAGACAAGTTAAAACTGAAAATGTTTCACAATCGCGCCTAATAGCGTAATCCAAGCGTAATTGTGAACATATTTAGTTTTAATTTCTTCGAATGTAGGAATTTATCTTTCGAAGGTCAAAACAAAAAGGCTTTTTTCATTCTTTTGTTTGGTGATTATCGCAATTAAGGCTAGTGTTCTACTTTATCAACCGCCAAATAATTACTATCACTTACCATACATTAAAAGCCTCATTGTCTTGTAATACGAAGCAAAATGGAGTCATTTTCTGACCGACGCAGGCGCATAGGCCAGTCATTAGGGCCAATTGTCAGTTGCCAAATGTTGCGAAACGGTGGCATTTCTAGTTACTTGTGGTTCTGTGGTATTTCGCGATAGGGTAATGATAGAGTTGACAACTGTGCAAGGTTGGATTTAACTAGACGAGATCCGTTCTGTGTTAATAATGTGAACAAAACTACTCTAGTCTACCTACTACGTCTTAGGTAAGGTTAGGTTGTTAGTTCACAATTTGCTCGTTAGTACATAAGATGGCGTAAAACTACTCAAGATTTTGTGTTTGCCCATGAAAATGATTGAAATAATTATCTTGAAGTGACTGAATTTTTTTGGTTCCCGCTTTTTTTGGATCCGTTTGCTTTGAGTTAATCGAAACAGAGTCAACGATGGAGCAACTTAACTTAGGAACTTAAAACTCCCTGACATTCTCATACTTACCTATACGTCAAGGGAACCCTTGTGAAATCTACCATCGCATAATGTGGGAAATATAACCTCCCTTCTAGCCAGCAATACGCAAAATATTCCAATGATAGGAAAAATAACCTCCACTCCAGCCAGAAACACACAAAATATTCCAATAATTTCAACTCTACATAATCTCGCGGTGTTTTGTACCAAGGTGTCATTGCACAATGGCTCTACATACTAAAGCATTCGATAAAAAGTTCATTAACATCCACTTTCACTGCAATGCACTGCATAACCTCTTTTGTATGAGACTACACTTCTGTCATACAAATCACATCAGATGTAGTACCTACTCTTAATAGTGTATTATTAAACAATCCTATGACAATAGTGATAACAAGTATGTCAAATTTACTGGACTGCGAAATTTATCCATTGCTGCCATCACTGCAGTAATAATAAATGATTAGAATACGCTTAGTTATAACAGAGTACGCTTTAGTTATAAAATTTTCTCAATTCAGGCCTAATGTAATGTTAATCGTAATTGTAACTGCTGTAACTCGTAAAATAATAAAAAAAATGATAATTGAATTATCAACCAAAGCAGAAATATTGATAATCATAATCAAATTATTTTTTTATTAACATTACAGCGTAATCACTACAAACTTACTAAAAAAGCGATAAAAATAGCAATAAAATTAAAATAAGTACTTCAACGTCGTCGCAGGCGCAAGATATGAAACTAATCCTCTAATTAACTATTGTGCTGTTGCAGCATTTGCATGCATTGTTATACAATATGTCTGTCTGTTCGTTAAATCATAGATATGCGAATATAACATGGTGGTGTTAGAAATAATGGAATGGCTTGTCGGAAATGTCATATGAGTCTCTCTATTTGTGTTTAATGTTAATGTTTTCTTTTGCGTCTGTAATGGATGGAAATATTAATAAAACTGAAACAATTATTTTTTATTTTATTTGCTTTATTCTAATATTCTTACCTCTATTCTTTAAATTTTTGCATCTGATCTGACCGATATTTTAGTATCCAAATGTGTGCAAAGTAAGTTTTGAGATTTTCGCGGTTGTTCACTACAGTTAAATTGTTATTTTGAACGGGATTATTACCACGGTGATCCCGCATCGTCAGTCTACTCGTAACCATGGAGCATGAAACTGCTCTGAATTGCAATATCGAGGTAACAATAAATACCTATAATCGCGGTAATAATCCCATTCAAAATAACAATCTAATTATGTAAAGTGCATGTCAATTGTATGTCATATTCAATATTTTTTAAATACTAGGTCAAATCATAAAAAATATGTGACTTCATTGGATCAATCAGTTGATCTTCAATTTTAAATGACATCCTTTTTTCATATTTGACCTTTGTTAGTTAAAAAAAGAATTTGATATCATTTTATTTCCATCATCCCATAAAAATGTATTGTATTTTATAAATAGTTTTATAATCATAATCATATTCATAAACGATTTATCAAAAATTCCCCATTACACCATACCATCAATCAGAATCCCGCTCAGTCGAAATTAATATAAAACGATATGACAATACTGCAGTCGTAATTGCAGCACAACCAAACCGGTGCATACGAGATGAACCCACCGGAATGTGGTGCGGTGGATCGCAGCTGTTTCCGGGTTCAATGAACATACTGTTCCGGGTCATTTAAAAAAGAGCCTTTAAAAAAAGTACCTACTGAATCCTTCAAGTGACACGTTGTAAATTAAAAAAATATATATAAAAAAAAATGCGAGGAAACGTCATTGTCCAAACAAAAGGGTTCATCTCATTTTCAACATTTTTGTGTTAAAATTGAAAAATATGTTCAATATTCATGTGTGTTTTTAAATTCATGATTCATCTTGAATGGTATATTGTGGTTTAAAGAATAACTTCATTTTTCTTTACTCCTGCCCTTAAAATACTCGTATATTTTATAAGGGCAATTCAGTAGTATGAAAAGATCAACTGGGAAATAAATTCACATAATTACTTGACAGCAAGTATTGAGCTCGCGTGACTCCGGTTGTCGTGCTTTGACTTTTAAAAGTAATTCAATGGGATATTTAAGATATTTTAAGAAATTAACGTTATTTGGTATACTTTCCTTACTTACTTGACCGCTTTTTTCATAAAGTATAAATACATAATATTATAATGGTTTACGTATACTATAGCGTGGTCACGTATTTAAAAAGAACCTATATGAACTTTTTTATAATTCTTAGATAAAATTGAGTAGTAAAAAGCTGATTTTCCTTTAAAGTTTAATACTGAGAAAATTCAGTGCTGCTCATAGCTCATGTGCTAAGCACAAAAACTGATAAATAAATATTCGTTTGCAAATTCCAACAACCGAGGTGACTAAAATATTTAACGACAGAACTAGTAATTCTGGTATAAAGGCATGTTGAAACACTAGATTTATTTTATAACTGAGTTTATTGATTTAAAATTAAAATGACATATTTAAGTGTTCATATTTATTCAATTTTAGCCCAAAATCCTACTAAAACCCGGAATGTCTAATTTAAATTAACATTAAAATGATGCGTTCGGATCACTAAGCTCGCAAAATAAGTAAGATGCCTTCATTTTGTCTAAGATTAAAAGTTATACTTAATATTCTAATTTTAGAAAAATACTGTCGGGACTACTATTTAACTACGCTTTTTTTTTAATGAAATAAATTGTTGGTCCTATAACACTATCACTTAGAACAACCTACACTTATACAAGTTTCCAAAGATAAAACCAATAGCTTTTTTTCTACCAAAGTCTAAGTTGATCCAGTTCAGTGAATGAGTGAGCGGAGTGGTCGACCTCGCCACGCCCGGCCACGTTGCCAGGCGGAATTATCTTGTGGTACAATAGCTATAATAATAATTAGATATTGGAAATCCGGCCCATGAGGGTCCTAGAAAAGTCCAGACTTTGAGGCCTTGAGGTAAAGTCAAATAACGGCTATAACTAAATGGTTTAACCTAACGTTTGCAAATAGTAAGTCAAACCTTTTATACAACATTATTTATAAAATTATTTTAACTTCTTTTATCGTGTAGCTTGTTCAGTTTACGTAGGACTTTGATTAGGTACTTATGTATAAATATTTTGAATCTGAAAATCAAATAATTAATTTTATCTTTTTTTATCACGAATACTGTATTCCAGTTACAGAAAAGCAGACTCTGAAACCGCAGATAAACTAATTTTACACGCACAATGGCCTCCTACTGTGACACGGAAGCAATACCACAGAAATAAGAATAAAAAGTCGAGTAAGTGAAGGATATAGAAATGGCTCGGCTTTTAAAGGACCTTGGCGCTTCTAGTAACCTGTGGTTTGGAGTTAATGAGTGTCGCTCGGTTTTTACAGGTGGGCGTTTGTGTCTGGGTTTTTACAACTTGAAATCTATATGAACTAAAATTAAACAACGACATCACTAGGACAAAACAAATGAATTGTGTCAATTGCCCTCTACTGGGAATTAACCTGAAGTCCAGAACCCTTTACCAGGGAAAGTTCTCTGATAACGCCAAAAATGTTCCTTACATTTTAAAAGATGGACATACTATAAATAGGTTATCCATATAATAACATTAAAAAGAAAAAGATTTTCTGCCCTTTGACCACACGTTTTCCAAGAACCTCTGCTCTCGCTTCCTTCTTGAACTAACAACAAAAACTAGTCTCATTGCATGACATTCGACCCAGTATCAAATTATCAGTATCCGGTTGATTTTGGTGAAAGGACTGTTCTGGTCAACCTTCAAGATCCTTGGAGATTGCTACCATTATGAGAGTGTTGTTGTTGTTGTAGGTTGTATTTAATACAGTGATACAGTGGATATGGCTTCCGCGTTGCAAGTGGAATTTTACGACATGTACACTGGTGTGACGGGACATGTTTTGTCGGAAAATATGGGTTCCATTGCATCAGATTAAAGTAGGTACTTACCATAAAAGTTTATGTGATCGTTTTGCGGCTATAAGCTTTTCCTTTGTGATTGCTTAACAATAAAAGATCTGGTTGAGATTATTCTGACTGAAAAATATGAGGTGCTACAAATTTAAGATATTTTCAGGAACGTTAAAAAATTAAAGAAAAGCTTTTAAGATAGCTAGTCTCTAGACTAGACCACTTACCTACGAGAAAGCTTATCTTTGTCCTAGCAAAAAACATTTAAAGCTTCGTGAAACCTCGAGGCAGAAAGCTGATGCAAAATATACTTCTAAGTCAAAACTTCAGTTATGAAATACTGCTCTGAATTCCCACGCTTCAACCAACATTACCATAGATTACAACTCTTACCACACGCCACAGTACAAGTATATCCCAGCACAACAAGAGCAATTACCTGAAACAAACAATTAGCATTTTATTAACACACGATGTTGACATTTGCTGTGGCCCGCAATGGCCCGCACTGGTCCGCATGTAGGCCGCACTCTAAATTCAAACGGCTTGCCCTTGCCACACCGACCACCGGCCTTTCAACGTGACGTTGTAGCGGCGACTTACATACATACTAACTAAGGTGATTATGGTTGTTAGGAATGTGTGACGGAAAGTGAAATACACATGTGGCGATCGGATATGGGTTCACGTTATTCTTGTATGTCGTTATTAAAATTGGTTAGTAAACACAAACGTGAAATTGGAAGTGTACTATCCTTCAATACCATTTTTAAAATGAAATATGACGTGAATCTAAAACTTAATCAAATAAATACAATACAAATAATTTTTATTTAGACCAACAGCTTTTACTATATCCACGTTTTCTTATCAACTATTTTTATACAGATTACTAAACTATTTTAACATATTTGAAATCAAGAATGTATTAAAGTTTAAATACTAAATAACACTTAATTGACATTCTGGATTGACGTGATATTTCCAGTGTACGGTAAAGTAAACATGATATTTTTAATTAAATATTATACCGAGGTTAGGCAAAGGCAAATTGCTTAAGCAGTCTAAACCACAAAAAAGTGTCATACATCTATAAATATGTATATTATGACAGGTTTTTAAACCTATGAATTGCAATACTAAAATGTTAATGAACTTTTGTATAAACTGAATTTAATCATTCAACAGCACCATAAAATACAATAACACAAATATACCGTGATATTACATGATGCCAAATCCTTTTTTACGTCTAATCAAACAGCAAAGAAAAAAACATCTCATCATATCCTCATCATACCATTACCCAACGGAACTAAATAAAATGTCATGTCATTTCATTTCACCGCGTACAAAAAGCAAAGTTCATGACAGCAAACATTAGACCCTTTGACTTGATAAAAAGAAGGCGGCATTTACACTGCAACCTACTAACTTGTTTGCATAACAATTTGATAAGTACATAATAAAAGCTCTAGTTTTAAACCGGTTACAGTGACCTTGCGACGTCGTAGGCGGTCGCGATCTGTCATCCGCATTCAGTGAAGAGTGTTTGCTCTAAGTGAAATAAATAAACAAAGACGCTATCGCAAGGTTATCGCGCACGCCCCTTCCGGACTATCTAATTTTGACAGTTGACCATCAAGACGTCTTGATACTTTCGACCTCGTATTGTAATTTCAGAACACAGGAAGAACAATAAGAGGATATAGTTTGATTGCTACTAATAAATTTAATTGTTTTTGGAGATAATAGCGTTATGTTCCATTAAGTTTTAATCGCAAATTCTATTATGGAGATCTTTGATATGGACAAGGTCTTGAACCGTCAATATAGGATTATCATAAATCCATAAAGCACTCAAAGTAAGGCAGCTGGCTGCAATCAGCAGCAGGCAAGGCAAACCAAACTTTTCGCCAGGTATGCTATGGTAGGAACTATGAGAAAAAAAACGTTTTCCTTATCACATAAAGCTTATTTATATACTTTTTATCGATAATTTACAATAGGAAATAGCTTGAGCAATTAATAAAATTTAATAGCTGTACGGAAATAAAATAAAACGGTAATTTTATTATTAAATTGTAATTTTTATTATTGATATATTGTTATGTGTATTTAATGAAAGTTTTAACCGTGACTTTTTAAAATTAAACAAGTAAAAGTTAGTACGAGTTTCCAGAGTAAATTAAATGACAGCGCTTTAAACAAAAAACTGTTCGAGCGCGTTGATGTCTTTTCTACTGCAAAACTTTTGCTTTGAACTTAATTCATATACAACAAGCATTAGCCGATTTAATAATAATTATTAACTAGATATTATCATAATGATAATGACTCATTATGTTGCCATCCCAAAAGATTAGTTAATAAAATAACATTTAAATATATAATAGCAAGCTAGCCTATCTAGTCCGACTGGACCTATGGACTCAACGGAATATAACGCGGGTTATATCACTGACATTAGTGACAAACCAGTAAGTGCAGTCTGACTGACATTAGTGACAAAGTGTTGTCTGACAACAATAATAATTAGATCCGGTTTATACTTATCCGTGTTGTACCGTATCGGACACCTTGTCATATTTCCGTGTAAGTTGATTGGATAAATGACATTCAAAATTGGGTACTTGACTGGATAGCTTAAAAAATTTAAAACGTTTATACTTAAAACTGATGGCTAAAAATATTGTGGATTTCATTCATCATTTTTAAAAAAATGCACATTTCGATTTTAACAATCGAATTAAAAGTATATAAGTTATTGATTTGATTAGTCAATATTTACTAAAATGTGACGTCATAATTTACTATTTTCATACAAAAAAGCGTTTTTGACATTTCATAAAAAGTTGCTGATTTGACTAGTTGGAAAGTAGCCAATTTATTTCAAATTACATTGTCACAGCTCAAGCTCTAGATTATGTTTATATTATGATAATTGTTTTTCTTTTGTTTAGTTATTAATACAGCCTACAAATTTAATGTATGCTTCTACTTGCATGTAGGTTCAGTGGCCAATACGGATGAGTCGACTTTACACATTTAAGTTAAATTTACGAATCGACAGCTGCACTTTACATTAATTCAACATTTACTTATCTCAACATCATTTATAATTTCACAATATCCGATGTCAAGAAAATAAATTGTTACAAGGGCTACGAAAATTGTAAATAAAACCAAATTAATGTATCTAGGTAGCCCTCAATCAAAATTATTTCCATCGCAACATCTTTTTGCAACTGTCTGCTGCACAAAATTGCGATCTTACCTTAATTTGAGTAATGGAGTGATCGGATTATTGCAATTATGCTTGTTATCTATGTTGTAGGATGATTTGATCATTCGAATCTTCGCGAAAATCCTAGGGATTTTGCGAAAACACGGATAAATAGAAAATGGTGAAACCATTGCTATATTATTATCTTATTGTAAAAGTCAGTATTTTGGCGAAAAATCTCGTCATTCTCGTAAAATTTGATATCCTTAACTGAAATAAGAACGCTGATTGGTCGGTTAGCGTGCCCAAAACAAGATCTCCTCTGATTGGTTGACGTTTTAAATATCAATCATAAGCTCATATTATTTAACCAATCAGAATAAGATTAAACTAGTAAGATATGGTATATCAAACGTTACTAGAACGACGAGATTTTTCGCAAAAAACCTGACATTTTTCAGTAAGATTTGACAATGTTTTCACCGTTGTATAATTATCCGTGATTTTGTAAAATTCCTAGAATTTACGCGAAGATTCGAATCATCAAATCATCCTGCAACATCTTCAGTAAATCATAATGTCAAAGTTTATTTACTAATGCAAAAAGATACTTAATCGCAATATTGAAGGATGTTTGGTAACTTTACTGCTGTTCACCATGTTAAGTCAACCTTATTATAATTTACCTATATGAAGTACTTCGCATAAATATTATCATCGATATATGACTTCCTTTCAGCCTTCAAGTTAAAGTTCGTCTACTTTATCATTAACAGTTACTTAAATTTTACATTCTCCATATAACGTGCATATGACAGCGCATTTCAAGGTTTATATTCCTTGTATCATCCTTTTGTCGCTCTTTACGATACTACTGGCTTTTGACTAAGCTCATCATTAAATTTTCTGTAGAATTTAGCTTTCTTTAAATTATCTGTAGAATTTTGCTTTGCACCTCATTTTTATTTTTGAGGAGTTACATCAGCAAAAACGAGAAGTCTTTTAATAGTGCTTAAGATATCATCAGTAATTTAATTACCTTTCTTCAAAACTTGTTAACTAACAAAAATAAGTGTTTTTTTTAACGATTCACGTAATTCAGTCACGACGGACTCTACAATAGTATCAGTATCTCTGAATGAAAAGAACAACGATATCACTTAATTGAATCATTGTAAGGTAAAGCAGAATAGAAATTGAAACTGCTCTATTTATCTCCTTTCACTAGAAGTTGGATTATATGAATTCAATTTGAGCAAGCCAAAAAAATGGTATACCTACTAGAGCAGTAATGTACATTCAGTATGAAAATGCTTAGGTACATAATGTCATATACAGCATTTGTTACACCGGAACAGACGGTGCGCAGCTATCATATTTTAAATATACAAGATCAGTCAAGATATAAGCGAGTTCACCTAGATCCCTAGAAATGCTGTAATTCTCACTCACTGGCAGAACACAGCAGGCTGCCTGGCGCCAATTTTATATGGGAGAGTGGAGTGGTAATTATGATACGACAAACGATACATTACGTTGAGAGCAAAATTCATGCCGTACGTGTCTCGCGTTCATTGTGGCACTTCATTTTGACTACTGCGCTTACTTTGTCTATACGACAACATAGTCATATAAGCGAATATTTCCTGTGAACGTGCCGGAGCGGAACGGCTCTCGTTCTCGCGTCTCACGGAACGCCGGTGTCGAGTACGCAGTGAAAATGCATTCCTGTGGAGAGCCGCGGAAACTCACATTAGCGTTGAGAAAAGTTGTGGACTAGATGTGGCACGAAAAAAATTTTGTTCAGCGTATTTCATGTCAGAGAGCAGGGAGTAGCCGTGTCAGGGGGCTCATACATAGCATGGCCTGAGAGTACCCTGTAAAAGTCACATCAATTAAAAAATTGCTTCGAGTGAGCCATCTCTCTAAGCGCCCACCGCCGTATAAGTAATCTGTTATTTTGTATGGCATATCAGTCTATCGAACATTTAAACAAAAGAGGGTGAATATCTAAATGGAAAGAAATACGATTGAAACTGGATCAGCGAACTATCCAAATAAAATTCGAAAAACACTTGACATGAAACGAATCCTGTACCCTTCCAGCACAGCATCCGCACATAAATCTGTGTTATTATCAGTGTATGATTAAACACATGCTAAGCCGTGTGGTTCGAGTAATAGTGGGTAAAATGACTACCATCTGCGCGGGCGCAGGCACGCGGGATGTTGACGCGGAACAGTGGGCAACGCGGAATGAAATAGAAAATGGACCATTTTTTATTGACTAGAGAGATGTGGACATGATTCGCTTATGTTGTGACGTTTATAGTCAAATGAAAGTGAGAAAAGTTTTTGCATATATTAATTGTATAGGTAATTAAGAAAGAATAAGTTGCGCCCATAATAATCTTCACAAAAACATGTCTACAAATAAGGCTGGACGAAAAACTAATCATAATAGGTTTAGGTACTTACCTAATTACCTATTACATTCCCTCAATATTCATCGAATTCTAAACATTAAATCAGGAGACAAAATCATACGTACCAATTACTGTGTACTACGGTAAAGCAAATAGTACCTATATAATCTGTGGTAATATTGCTTCGTTACTGACTAAAACTAAATTTATATCTCGTCATCGTGGCTTCTGCATGCGCAAACGCAAATAACTACAACTAACTAACCAACACAGGAAACGTTTCGTCACCGCAGGTAAAGTCAACTGGTTTGAGACAGGGATTAATATGTGCAGGAGTTATTACGAAAATCTTTGTAACTTTAGTATGCAAATATGCAGTTTTCCAGGTAAGAAATTATGTCATGATGCATAGTTTTATCTTGGCGCTGGAGAGTTATAGTTTCCGAAGTTGAAGTTGAAATTATAGAAAAAGAAGAAATAAAATATGTATCGACAATACGATTTTAAAACAGTAAGAAATTTAGAGTAGCACACATTATTAATATCAAATTTCCAAAAGGCAGTTCAAACTGACACAAGTAACAAAACAATTATTTGACTTTATCTGATTCATTATTATAGCCCTTATGAAATAAAACTGATGTGCGTTTCCATAAAATGTAGCAATTAGAACTCTTCTGACGTAAAATTTTCAAAATAACCACCATTTTAACGATCTTTGCAAAATATCCCACAGATTTAAAAGCTCTAAATTTACTTATGATGGTCAAAACACTCATATAAATATTCCAGAAACATTTTAAAGGCAGTTAGAATTGCATGTAACGACGAAAGAAGACGATTTTCTCCTTAACTCTGAGCATTCCAATTTTTATGGTTTTGCGCAAAGTGCAGAACTTAAATTAATGTTCTTGAGTTCAAAGACCACATTTTGATACTTTAAATTTAATGTAAAACTAAAGCAACATAAACAATTTTACGATTTAATTATCATCAATCTTGTGAGAGATCTCAAAGTTTTCTTGTAATTCGTGAGATGAACGACATTCTTTTTATCTCGTGATCACATTAAAAACTTACTTGCATTTTGCATAAAAATAAAATACAGGAAATGCTCCAAGTAAGTCAAGCATAAAATACATCTTCAATGGAACTGTAAAATCACTGGACATTTATTGATGAACAATTTCATTCTGGTTTATCTTATAAGGTCTTCAAGTAAGGGCAACTTTTATAATGTATGAAACTGCATTTCAAGAAAGAGCATTTAAAGTACCTACCAGTCAAGATAAATAGTGCGAGGTTGACCTTTTAGCTTACAATATATTCACACATTTTTTTATCTGATAAATTATTTTTAAATCCATAATTCTTTCTTATAGGCGATGAGTAGACCAGCTTTTATTTTTATTATCTCAAACGTATGATAATAGTCGTTTCAAAATATTTTTCAGAAGTTGCAAATAATTAACTCTTTCTTGGCTAATTACAAATATGCATTCAATAACAAAACAGTTGTAACTCCTACATATATTTCCTGCTCAGTAATCGCATGAACAAACACATCATTTAAACTAACCATAACGTTCACTATTCTAGATCTAATCATATTCAAGCCCAACCAATAACTATTTCAATTACATTCTGTCCAGTCTCTTGCATCAGTGTGAGTGCAGCATGTGCGGCGTGCTTTACCATTAAGCAACCAATATCGGATAAGGTTTATGTAACAATATAACTGGAGCAGTGCTGAAATCAACCTGTCCACCAGGACAAGAGAAAGACAGGTGAATTCTGTATAGCCTGCAGGGCTAGCACATGAGATTTCAAATAGAACCATATATATATTCTTTATTGCATCAAAAATACAATAATAATAGTCCTCCCACCGATTTTCGGTGACGGCGGCCAATCTCCCAGAGATAGGCCAACTGCGCAGGACTAGTTTTTAGTGCCCAAGTATTCGCGCTACACACAGGTGCACTCTCTATTCCTTCAATCTCTTATTCTGATGGGACAGATTGACTGACACGACCAGAGAGAAATCAGGCGCAGGACCGACTATTTACATGCCCATCCGACAGCATGGATCATCTTACTTTTCGGACAATCAGGTGATCAGCCTGCAATGCCCTAACCAAACTAGAAACAACAACACAAAGTCATTGTCCCCCGCCGGGAATCGAACCCGGGACCTCCGGGTCGTGAGCCCATGGCTCAGACCGCTAGACCACGGAGGCAGTTCAAAAATACAGAAAAGTACACCAGAGAAATTTTAAGGGCTCGTTAACATCATAAAACTGAACAACTTTCTCTATGAAATTATTTTGAAATATAAAAAAAAAATAGAACAAAAAGTATCAGCTGTTGGAGTCATTGTGAACCAAATTTTTTGGAGGACCATATTTCTTTTTATTTCGACCTATGTCCCATAGAGAAAGTTGTTCAGTTTCATGGTATAAGTAAGCCCTTAAAATTACTTTCGTGAATGAAAAATTTCGCTGTAGGTATCAATCTTGATAATTTTTATTTTCATATTCCATTGTCTCATAATAATGTCAATAACGCTAGGAACGAGATCAGAATTGTACATCCATACGCTGAGTCAAAAATTTCTGTTACGAGATAATGAACTATCTTTCAATTTAAAAAAATTTAAATATCATGCTTGATATGTATCATTATGAAAAGCAAAAGTGGTAAACGAAACGAAATCAAAAGTATTGACACACTTACAGACCAAAAAGTGGGCCTATCGAAATGAAAAGTAAAACTAAAAGTGGACCTATTGAAACTAAGAGTAAAAGCAAAAAGTAGACCCATTGAAATGAAAAGTAAATCCCAAAGTAGGTACTTTCGTTTTCGTTCGGACCTACTAATCTACTTCGATAATCCACTTGCTTTGAGAACATGAAATATTCGGAGCTTTTCACTTAGAAAACGAGAGTTGATATAAGTGCTTGATAAAAACGATTATGTAGAGAAGCTTATCAGTTTCACTTGGAATTTATTTATAAAGATCCTTTTTAACGGTGTCTACCTACTATTAAAAACAAATACTCAGACCAGCGTGTGTTAAGATTTAGATTAACGTTGGTTTAGTTTAACGTTTAGAATAAGATTAGCGTTGGTGTTTAGTATGAATTAATCCAGTAACTTAGGTTAATGTTTTCAATTCTGTGACTTAAGTCGTTGGTTACATCGGATAACTATTTATTCTCAAGTAAAATAATGACAAATTCGATCTAATAAGGATCATCAAAGAGTATGTCATTCACTGGCAATCGAACCCATTCGATCAGCCTAAAACTCAAACCACAAGACCGCAGATATATTTGCGGCATTACATCAAAGCGAAAGGAGAATTTATCTGTACATTATATTTAAATTCACCCAGGAAAGGCTGCGGGATATATTTCGCAAGCTCCAAACCATTGTCGATATCGATATCATTTCGATCGCGAACGATATACCATTACAGGCTATTACGCTACGATAAGGACTATGATATAACTGTTATTGTAACAGTTACAGTATGCAAATTGTACTCGTTATTACATTCGTAACCCAGTAATGTGAGTTTGTAATCAAAATAAATCGGATACGTGTTTTATGGGAAGTAAAATGGGTTTGTTTCGTAAAGTTTATTCAGTAAGAGCGTCGTTTGAGAAAGTCTAGGCTATCTCAAATTGCTTCATTTCGATTGGTTTGATTGGTTGAAATAATCGGTAAAATGTTTCATTCATGCTGCATTGAATCGATAGCGATCCGCGCATGAATAATAAGTTCGTCAGGAAATTTAAAGCGTAAGAAATCAGCCAACGCAACCAACACTGTTTGCAGTCAATTTATTCAAATTTGGTACTCAAGTATATTTTTAAATAATAAAGAATTTCACTAGCAAAAACCTTTAGAATCTATGTTGCTTCACAGAACAAAGCTATTGAATAGGTATTTGATATTTTTTTTCTTGTTTGCTTTTCAACTTCCCGATACGCTTTTTTACAATATTCCTAACGACAATTTGCATATTTGTTTTTGTGCATGCCCTTTTGTCTGACGGTTTCATCACCACCATTGCAGCTGCCAAGCCATCGCTCATGTTCCGAGAAGCATGGTGCAATGAAATGCACAAATGTAATACAATCGCCATACCATATCGCTTTTTCATATCAAATCGGATTTGGTATGTGGCTCGAATGCTCTAGATTTCGCAAGATTGGAGTCAGGTGTCGCCAAGAGACGGTTTGGCTGAACCAGTTAGCAAGGTTGTATGTAGTGCAAGTGCAATTTTGTATACCTGTCACGTTGTCAAATCTTCGAAAGCCTTGTGAGATGGATGCTTGTATCATTTGATAAAATAAATAAACGGTAGTGTTTATACGGGGTGTAAGGGACAGCGTCCCGCAAGCTTATAGGGGTTGCTCAGTCAACAAAACTGAACAACTACCACCAGGATTTCTTTTCAGGAAATGAAAAAATAATTGCAATTTCATACAAAATGACCACCTCGATCAGACAGTTTGTATGGAAAAGCTAATTTTTTTTTCATTTCCTGAAAAAAAATCCTGGTGATAGTTGTTCAGTATGGTTGACTGAGCAACCCCTATAAGTTTGCGGGACGTTTGTTTACCATAAAATGTTTACAGGGTTTTTTTTTCATCTATACAAACGAGAAACTAGACTTGTTCTTTCCTAATCAGAGATGGGTTTAATTTATTTTTGAAAATAATAAAAAACTTAATTTTATTTGTCGCACGCGTTGATGTCTTTTCCTTCATCGATAAATTGTCTGATAAGGATCAAATTTGAGTAGGTAAGATATATGCTTGTCACTATACACACAGTTTTATTTTTTTATTGTGACCTTATTTTTTAAACGAGAGCTGAATTAGGCTGTTAACGCTCTGCTTTGTTAGAAATATTAATGTGTAAATATGAGTTTACTTCACCTAACTAAAGTTCTCCAAATTGTTTTATGGTATAAATATCATTTTACAAAACATTACCTACCAAAATTATTAATCGCCTTTAGTTCGACCTTTACCTTTCATTATCATTCATCAAATCATGGTGTTGTAAACAAACATCAAATAAATGATGAACGATTTTCACTGTAATTTATTAAACGGAAAAAAAACTCTTGCTTTAGAGAATTTATACATACATATTATTCACAAAGATCGTAGTTTGAAAATGTCCTATATAATTTTATAAAAGAAATGTGACAAATAGTACGGTAGACGCTTCAGTACTGACAAGCACCATGCAAAAAATCGTAATATCATTAAATCTTATTTATTATGCAATCGAATAACTGGATAGCGATAAATATCTGTTGTCACTTTTCAAACAGTATTAAGTATGAGACTGATTCATTATAGTTCAGGTAAGTGTGCTCTACTATGCACCGGTATCGCTAACTGGAGCATTATTTCGTAAGGACCACTTCGAAATGTCATATTAAATGTCTTTTGGCTGTAATACAAGCAAAACTTTCCCAATCTTTAATAGTTAGAATAGGTTAGCTTTCGTTTTAAGTCAATTACTACATGGGTGCATATAAACTTACCGATATCCTTTACGAGGTAGGCAGAGCATCAACAATTAAAATAATTTATGTCACTTCTGACAAACGGATGATATTCCATAATTATAGTGTTTTGCGTGCATTACTGATAAGGGGTGTCAGACTATCACCTTTATGAAAATATAAGTAGGTATACCGAAACCTTTAAGTCCTTATTCTGAGATTTTACAGTATACTATTTATTTTTCAGTACGCTAAAGAACTGCGGGCAGAAACAGCTGAACATCAACCACTATTAAAGTTTTTTTATTGTCACGAATGTTCGTAGCCTACCTTGAAAACGGTACACTACCATGTTTGCGAAGTCGTTTCATTTGGAAATTTCATAATGAGACAAAATGGGCACATTTCAATACTTGACAGGCTCATATTGAGAAACTTGTTTGAAATCAGAAGTAGGATGAAATCATGTTAATAATTATTATCAGATAAGGATGGAATACGCCGGGTTGACAAATATATCGAACTGAACATTGTACCCAAGATAAAAAATAAGAAATAATCATATCAATACTGTTCAAACCTGCGTTTTGCTTCGTTCTATAATTAAAGAAAATCGCCAGGAATATGGCTCTTATCTCACGATCTTTACCTGCAACAATATTAAAAATAATTATTAATAAAAAAACAAAATGAAAGTACAAAAAGAAAAATAACCGTGACACTGTAGTTATTATAAAAAAGCTCGAGTTTTATATTCTGGTCAAGGGCTTTACCAACATAAAAAAGTATGCAATTATTAGATCTTTTTGACCTAGACATCAACGATATCAATAAAAATTGTATTCTATTAAATTTAAGAGAAATTTACAAGCTATTGTATGATGATTTAATATTGTTCATATCAAGGTTTCAACAAGGTTGATTCGTCTAAGCCTACGCGAAATGTTGTGTTAACATAAGGTATTTTAGGAATTTATAAATAAAACAAAAGTATCGTCTATGTATGTTAATCTGAATTTTGTGACCTTAATAAATCTATGCTCAAGAACAATTTACTATTTGACTGATTTATTACCATTTAAGTGATAATAAAATACGATTTTCGCATTATTTAAGCCTATTTAAATTATAATTTGATAATCTATACAAAATAAATATTAATTCTTTATGTTTTGCCTAAATTTTAAATCAATTCTTATGTAAGTAAAAATTTTGCAATGGTCATATTGGTCATCTCCGCCATGCGAACTATCATCAAAATTGATTTTCTTTTTATGCTATAAATATGTACAGGCAAACAAACTTCCTATATGTACTTATAAAATCAATATCCGCGACGCGACGAATGAAGTGTCAACTTCATACAAGATTGCAAAATAACCTAAAATCTTTAGAAACCACTGACAACTAAACCATCAAAGACACTGCTTTCGTCAACGTCCACATTACCGATTGTCCACGCCGAAACATCCGCGACCCAAATACACGCTGCGAATCGATTCCACCACCAACTATAGATTCGTTCCTCTCGATTCTATCAACAACAATCGATTTTAACTCGTACACAAAGGTTATGCAAGTGGTCAAGCGGTGGACCAGTTTAAATGGTTAGGGTCTGATATAGTGACCTCGATTACGAAAATTGGTTTAATCGATTAATTATTGTCCATTGCGTGCTTTAATTAGTTGTTGGTTTTGGTAATTGTTGCAAATGGTTTTACTAAAGAAAAAAATTGCGATAAAAGAAATGAATTAATAAGTTCTGTACCCTGTATTTAGTATTATATGATTATACTATACCCATATAGTGTCTTTGATCTATTTCTCGACATTTAAAAAATATACCAAGAAATATATCCACACAACAACCCAAAACTATTCATTAAAGTAATCTTTGATCACTTTTTCACAAGGCATTGCCTATAAAAATACTTATTTACTTACATATCGATATGCAAAGTTGTATTACATAGTATACATGGTGTAAGTTTCATTTCACGCACTGTACCTCTGTACGTTCTTATAATTAGAAACAACTTTTGATTCGCAATCTTACTCCACTCCTATTACATCATCTATGGAGGTATGTTGTAACGGAAATTAGATCGATGTTCTTCTTAATGAGATATTAATAGCTAAAAGAAAACTATTAGTTATTTGTTTAAACTCTGATTTGTAACAGTGGGCGGTCTGATAAGAAAGTTATAAAATGCCGCTAATTTATTACCATTAATAGTCTAATCGATCATATTATTATGATCGCTTTTAGTAAGTGATACAATTTATATAATTTTAAAACGATGCGGAAGCTTTAGCATTTACTTAAAAAGATCGGTGAAGTGTAAATGATCAGTCATTTATCATAATAATTTATCATACCTAATTATGTAACTGAGTACTGAGTCAAAGAAATGCTATATTATTTATATTAGATACTATTGTTTTGATCAAAACAGGCTCTAATGTAGAGAGCATATTCCTTATGATATAATATGATTGATTGTCATTTATTGTAAATGCACCTACTTATGTTTTAGAGAAATGTGTTGAAAATGCCATCGTACGCAGAAGTACATAGTCCATCTATCTCTATCGTGGAGTTTCAGAATTCTACCATCAGATAAATATGGTTCATAAATCGTGTTCCAAACGTGCACTAGTCATGAAATAGCGTCCATATCTGAACAGGAAACCTCACCTGTCTTCATATCTTAAGTCATCATTTACACATAAAGACAGACACTCGCAAAATTATGTACATACATTTGGCAAGAGACACGTATGATAAAGCTTAGATCATTTTCACAAAATTCAACATTTCATAATCTAAACATATTTTGCTATCATGTATATTATAATAATAATAGCATAATAGTCATATAAGTACTAGTAAAACGAGACTTTAAGATATCCCATTAATACATACCTATATACATTAGTCATGCTTGATCCCATACGGAGTATCCAAGTAACACTTCAAGATACGAGATACAAAAACGCAAATTTCTTCTTGCCTCCAGGAACATAAAAAGCCTTTGGAATATGATAAACTACCTGGACTTTAATGAGCATTCGCATCCTATCAACCAGTCAATCGAATACTACTATGGCTTAGCTACACCTAACATCACAATTTAGCACCGTGACTATCTCCGTAGAAAGTACAACCTGCTTCATAGGACGTAGGACTGCTTTTACTTGTTCTACCTACCTATCACTATTCTGTCTGTCTTGTTTATGCATCCATAGCTTTGAAACTACAATGATATATAGGAACTTAACAGGTACTCGAGTACAGAACGAACTAAATGATTTTCTTGAAGGAACGTGACGAAATACAAAATAAAAATGTATCTTTAAATCCACATATCAAATCCACTCAACACTTGTTTTCCTATGGGAAAGATATTTCAATTTATGATGCATCTCCATCATACTCATACAAAAGAAGTACTCTACATTGGAGAAACTGGGTTTGTTCACGCTCTATATCGTTGTCTATCATGACATCTGTTGGTTGTTTACTTTCATTAGATATAATTTATGATCGCAATCTTTTTCCCATTACATTATCTATAAGCTCAGTAGCTACGTACATTCATAAATACTATACGCAAAACAAGAAAAGGGTGAATTATTTTTTTATTCCCATCTTGTGATTTTCAATTTCTACTTCAAAGATTCATAATATCTATTTTACCTCTGACATTTTCCATTTACATAGAACTTTGTTTCTAGTTCTAACTGTAAGAACTTTGGACGGTTTGTAAAGATGCTCGGAAACAGTCTGACATTTAACATCTTCGTATGCAGATGATGTGTTCATTGGCATTGGAAAAGTTTCATAACAGTCTCGTCATTTGATTTTATGCTTTAGTATCTCATCATTAGCATCTATAATTCAAGATCAAGTGGATCCCATAAGTATAAATGCTATTCTGAGGTCACGGTTGATTACAAAGACATGGATTCGCACTATGTTAGACAAACTAATTTGGGTTTGACAAATATAGTCATAAGGTTTTCGGACAAGAAAATCAGTGATGTCGCCAACATTTCTCAAAATATTTAACCTAACTCTTTACTTAATTAAATAAAAAAACGAGATCGAAATCAACAGCTGAAAATAGGTACGTTAATTTAAAATTAGTTTTCAAAATAGTTTAGGTATATGCCCAACTATTTTATAAGATCATTAAAATTATCTATTCCTTACTAAGTTATACTTATTATAGCGTCGACGTAAGCAACGAGTGTTCACAATCCAAATAGATCTGTCACACCTTCCTCACCCACTATAATCTCTTATTGACATTAGTCGACAAATACCTTGTCAACCGCTCTAGAGATTACCAAAACTCAGCACAGATCACAATCTCAAACAATAATTTCTTTACGTAACTGTTTTCTCTGCGCATGTCAACTGCGCAGACGCAGACAATGGTGGACACGGAAAGATATTATAAGTGTAACAATTAATCAGGGTTACAGTTACATGAGCGGATGTGGGAAAGAGACATAAGAGAAGCTTGGAAAGTGACATCTCTCTGATTGATGGTTTACGAGTACCTTGTGGGGACAATATTGAGAACTAATTTAGTTTTGACGCGGGCAAAGACTCTTTTTTGCATGCAGTAATGAATAACTATGGTAAAAACAATCAATTTAAGTAGTTTGAAATTAATATTTATTATACGTAATGCATGGAACCCTAATAGTGAGTTACAAGTGAGTGATGATATTTTCTTTAATTATAAGCTTTGTAAGTATTGAAAATCCAATATAAGTTTTGAGACTTTAGCGGTTGTTCACTGCAATTAGATTGTTGTTATGAACGGGATTATTACCACGATTATATTATTAAATTAATAAACATAATCGTGGTAATAATCCCGTTCATAACAACAATCTTATTGAAAATCCTTCTAATATGATTTGATAGTACACAAATATTTCTGCTTCAGTTATTTCAAAATCTCAATTAAGTAATGCCTCATTCACGTACACAATAAATCAGTTTCCCAAATAAGTAAAATTAATTAACAAGACGTCAACATTTACCAGTCAGTTAGTCATTATTGGCCAACCAACTGCCTAATATCATCTAAGAAGACAGAGATTGATAATTTTACGTAATATTGACATCATTTAGTACGCATCTTTACGCACAGTGTTCTGGCGTATTGAGTAAAGCTGATTGAAGCATAGTGTTTAGGAAATCGTTTAAATATGACCATCAACCACGAAAAACGTGATTCCGTCATTTGGAAGAGCTTTTCATCAAATTTGAGTGCGAGTAGGCGGTCACATATAAAAGAGTTCAACGCGCTCAACGTTTGCAAAGAAATATTTTAAAAGGTCATCCTCTTATCTGTCTGGATTTTGTAATAACTAACAAGCAAGGGAAAATCCCTGAAATTTAGGTGTTCTTTTGTGTAAATTTAATTACGTCAGTTTGGGTGCTCCAATATATTTGACTTAATATTTTCAAATACCTCTGTCACTATTAAATTTATAGCCCTAAAAATAAAAAAATACACGGATAAACTTATTTTTCATTTATAGATTTTAATTTCACCGAATCTTGTTGTAACTTGATACATTGCAAACGTTGGAAATTTTACGCCGTTTATTTGCAACATTTTAACACCTTCGCTTTTTAATTACATATTACGTATATATTCTCGTCATCTTTGAAGTACCCAATTAAGTATAAATATTTGTTGTCCTATATCTTTAGCTATATTAATTGTATGCTATATTTTGAATCATCTGTAAAGATGGATCAAGGCCTATGATGATATTTTGTATCCCTATTGTTTGTTAGTTATTTAATAAAATACTTTTATTTCTATTATTATACTTAATTGATAGCGCAAACTAGCATACAGATCATCTGATGGTAAGTGATCACTGTCGCCAAACGACACCTGCAACCAGTACAGGCTAAATCTGTTTTCGGAAATTTCGAAAATAGTAATGCACCGAAATGTACAATTAACACTCGGTTAGGTATTTGGATAGTTTTTCAAGTTACAAAACCAAATTTTCTTTGAAACCCTAAGAATACTATCGATACAATTCTATACGCATGCAGCTAGATTGGCGAGTATGTAAGTTATTATTTAATCTATGATCTATTATGCGCGAGCGGCGCGCGTGAAGGCTGTACAGTACAGGCCGAGACCAATTAGGAAACGCTGGTAGGAAAAATCGCGGCGGCCGGTGACCTCGCCACATCCTGTGTTTCACCGTTTTACTGCTGCTGTTGGTATCTTGAGTTATTTTAAAGTAATTTTTATTAATAACTATATATTATAACATTGCACTTTGATTATTTTTACGTAAAAAAAAATGACAATACTGAGAGACATTTGTGCGAATGTGTCGCTACCAAATTTTAATATTATTAATCACTGTCTGGACTAACATTTCGTAACAAAATACAGTATTTTGAGATTTAACTCCTAGTAGTTTAATTGCTAAATGCAACATTTTTCTTAGGTACCTATAGTCCCATTTAAGGAACAACACAAAAACTCTACAATAATTTCAATCACACTCAAATCTTGCATATGCAGCTTTACCTTTGTAGTTATTTTATTCCTTTAAAGAATAATAGCAAGATGTTCTTAATCCCTTAAAAGCAGAATAACACAGCATCCTGCAGTTAAATATGGAGATATAGCCCTGTAGTACACAGACCAAGTAAATGAACAGCAACATCTGCAGATGTACTATTATCTAATGCATATTCAATTATGTACCTTAAATGCTAAACAACTCGTTACCATCCTACATCGTACCCACCTCGACACTACTACCTGAGACTTTGTCATCGGCTATTTTAGGTTTAACCTTTATTTAAAATTCTGTCATTTTGCGTAGTTACTGGTTGGTTGGAGATTCGGTGCAATTTTTTTAAAGTTTAAAAGAATACGCGCTTAGGTATATTATATTTCATTTTTTTTGACCCACAGTGATTTTACTTTAGAGACGATAACTATATTTAAAATTCCTATAAATACTATGATATTTGTTATTTACTTATACATTTTAATTACGCAGATGTATAAATATTGTTAGGTTTAAAGGTATGCTCCGTATTTATAATATTTCAGAAAAAAATACACTGTTACTTTAAAGTTTAAAGAATTATAAAGTTGGTTCATTGACATCAAATGTCTTTGGTGTATTTTGAAATACCTATAGGTGGTATTGACCTGCGTTTTCCTCATAATAAATGTAACTTATATTATTTTTTCCCGAAAGCACTCAACGTTAGTTTAGTTGCTGTTTTGAAAGCTAATTTTAGTTTGGGTGTTGAGGAAAATTTATCAGTTTTTTAAAAGAATCTTTATTGATTCATGTACAGAGTTATAGGTACTATCAGTCACAAATTAATGATATATGGAATAAAAAAAACACATAAAAAATCTTTAAGAAGTGCTTGTGTTTATATTATATTTTTGATCATGCAGATAAAAAAAAAACTTAAACTTCGATTTAACACAATACACTTGAGTAATACTGACGTTAAGTAGTCTTTATTGCCGGAAATTTAAATCTTTACAAAGACAAAATCTTCGTTTCAAATCTTAAAGCGTAAGAGATGCTCACAATATTTAATCATTTTTTTGTAGAATCACTCCATCAGAGGAAAATCAAAGTTTTTTTGGGTAGTTATGTTTTTAAATGTTAAACTATTTATGACCCTTTTTTAATTAGTTTCATAAAAGTAACTTCAAGTAATCATATTTTATCAGTATTTATTTTACAAAACGTTATTTTTTATGTCAAAGTTCAACTCCAAGTTTTATACATACTTTGACACGTTTCTCGACATCCAGCTATATCATATTTATGCAGTCAACATGTAAAATCAAATTATCATCAATCATTAATAACCTAATCATTAAAACATAGTACGTACCTCTTGGTACCACCTTCTATATTACATTCTCTCTAATAGCGTGATGAACGCGCATACGCGTGATTCAGCTATAGCGACGCGTGCGCAAACTTCCGTCAATAAATCCACAGAGTTACGAGATGTGCACTCAACTCGCTTCCCGACCGCCGATTTGCACGTCTGATTTATTGGTTGTTGCTTACTCTGTGACGCAAGTAAGGTATTAGGTATTACCATGAATTATCTAGTCTGTGGCTTGGTGTTTATTGGCGCGGAGCAGTTTTGCAAAGCGAGTCTTGGAGTTTGAGTGGAAAGAAGAGCTTGAAATAATGAAATAAATATCTACATACTCGATAATGGTAACGGCTTTATCCCTATCCAAAAAATATAACTCTTCTCTATGATTAAAACAAAAATACTTATATGAAAACTTATTTTTTTACATACGTCAGTGGCCTCTCTCCAACATAATGTATTATCAATTTGACAAAAATATTGTCAACGATATTGTAAGTCCAAAATATAACCTAAGGTTTTTTGTTAATTCTTAATTTTTAGCAATAAAGAAGGTCCAATGTCACCCATAAATAAAATATTTTGTATAGTAATATAGTTTGCACAAACTTGTAGGATTGTTTATTGCAAAATTATTGCGTGGTCATTGGCTCATAAAACGACCATATTGAATAAAAGGTTGGATCGGTTTAAAGAGTTGTTTAACCCAAAACATTAATTTTATTTTGTCAATGTTAATTATTGATTTTTACATATAAATTGGCAATTTATTATCTTTACAAAAATACTTTATTGGTGTTCAGATGTATTTAAATAATTTTAATATAATGCATCAAGCCTACCTAAATCAAAATTATCTTGAATTCATAAATATTGCCTTAGGTATAAGCCCGGTATAAATCGAACAGCTTCAAACTCAACGTCATGTCTACACCAGGGTTTTCAGGTTTTCAGGTTGTTCGTTGATTTGACAACTCATTCGATACAAGAAGGACATCGTCTTTCAACGTGCGTGCAAATAATTCACTTTGGTACGCACGAGTCACATTCCGTTCCTACTTGCGTAGCCACTAGTTGATGAATATGGATGTCTACTCTATTTGACACTTGACAACTATTGCATCGCGATACGCTTCGATAACCAAGCTTTGCGGATGTCAATTTATATTTAAATTGGAATGCTTTTTGAACATTTTTCACATAGTTTTGAGTGGCGACGATTGATCGATGATTTAAGTGGAATTGACGCTTTTTTATATAAAGTAAGCAAAGGAATATTTATCTAAAATAGTGATCATAGAAATGTGACTGGGCTTTTATATCAAAATTAAAAACACGAAAGAAACTCATAACTGATATAACATACCTAACTATCGTGCACAAACAAGCACATTTTATCAAGCTCTTTCTCTCCAAACAAAATTACGTAAAATGACATTATACAATAAAAGTTGCTGCAATTTTACAAATTACCAAATATTTACTTTCGACAAATCTTGTGTATTTTACAGACAATGAAAGCTTATTTAATTTCACTTTTTTTTCGACCAAGATAAATAAAAGTGGTAGCTTACTTATTACATGAATTTTTATCGTTACTCCAGACTCTGGAATTACGACCTCTGGAGTCCAGAGGTCGTAATCATTGGTCTTATTTTTCTTTTCTCTAATCAAAAATAATGTTATTTGTTATTTGTTGGTCTGGTGATGTGCTAGAAGAATACATAGAAATAAAAAAATACATAGAATATTGTCGGCTGCTTCTTTTCCCGGGTATATAATCCATGGAATAACTGCCACTTGAGAACATAATCAGATTATTGAACAACGACATATTATGTTCAATTCAATTAACCGAAGTACTTTCTCAGTCAGGTAAATGGCTTTTTTCGAGCAATTTACTTGTTTAATGCGTTCATTCATTACGAGACAGTCGCACATGCACACATGCGCGCTTCCCCATTGTGTTGCGCTGGCGCATGCTGTAACTGTGGGACCATGAGACAATACTCTATGCCGTAACCAGCATCTTAGACTCGAGAAGTTGGATGCTAGTAATATGTTTGTTGGAAAGTAAGTAGGTATGTTTATATGAGAAAATAAATTTTTGAAAAAATTTATATCCTGAAAGTTAAAGAAGAACATAAAAATACACTACCTGATCTAACGCAATTTGGGCTATGGAGCTAATTGTTTCAGTATGAGGAGTAATTTTCTTTTATTTAATCTTTTACTGTTTAAACTTGTTTGATAAGTTTTGAGTACCTAGGTATCAGTCACTAGTAAAAGTCACTTTATATTTCTTTCTCTTCAGATAAACGAAGTCATGCAGATATAAACCCTATCTATCGTTCACCACACTTTCAATTAATCAATCAATTTAAACTATAACAGTCACTTCGAGTTATATTCTCAGGAAGCCTAATCAAGTTACGCGAGCCTAAGAAATAACAGCTAGCACTTTCCTCGGCTTATTACAACAGCCGACTTTGAGACAATTTCTAGACTTACGCAATGTAACTGGGCTACAGATTGCGCCGTATTGTAATAAATGAATCGTGATCCGAGGCCTACCGGAGTTTTGTACTAGCAAGTCACGGTACTTTCGGAGGGAAAAGGAACTTGCGAAATTAATAATTGTAAAAGATTTGTGAGAAAGAGGTTTTATTTAAGTAGGTATACCGCAGTATACAATGCTGGAGCACGCTTTGCAGGTAGATTAACGAGCGCAAAGTAAGATATTATTACCTTCTTCTTCTTCTTTTCGAATCGAGGCAAACTCAATTTAGATTTTTGAGGACCAAAACGCCGCTACTCTGACGGCATTGGCTGTGGCGTTATAAAGATCCTCAACAGTGCAACTGTCGGGACATGCAGGGCAGTTCAACAGGTGCGCCATAGTCTGTGGCGACTGTCCGCACTCGCATTCGTCACCCACACAGCCGCCGGAGAAACCCCACCTGCACAGATTATCCTTACTGCGGCCGACCTGGGTCCGAAGCCGGTTTAAGGACTTCCAGGTCGCCCATGGCAAATCATGTCCAGGAGGGAGAGTCTCCGATAGCGGGATATATTACCTATAGGTAGGGAACGTTACAGTCTTTTCCCTAGACTTAATTATCCACGAGAAAGGATGGCAATCTAAGAGGGCATCACAGGACACTTGCAGGTTTGAAAATCTGCATAGGTTCATTTTCTCATTTCTCATTAAGAGCTAACCGACGAAATAGCACTAATCATAAAATTACCATTACTCGTTGAAAACTTAATTTATTAATCCGGCGAATAAGTAAAATTATAGATATTTCTCATTCTCATTTCTCAAACTCGTAAATTCGCATTCTGTGCTGTTGTTTAGATTTACGAAATGCCATTTTAGTACTCTTGTTATCTGTGACTACTAGCTATAACTTAAGTACTTATTTTGTATACTTCAACACCTTCATATTATGTGCTGCGAATGTTTGATAAATTGAGTTATTAGCGAATTAAAACTCAGTAAAAATAACCTCAGCACTACTTTTACTGTTAACTTTTCTCAAGCCATGTAAATGACTAAGCTTTGCCAATTTTCGAACCATTTTACTTCAGATCGCTTAACAGATAGTAGAGAGGCCAAAGGTGGTTCAAGAAAGTGTTCCTGCTCTGAAACCACTAATTTTCCCATGAGATAAAAGACTACATAGTTACATACTATGAAATTACTGCCCTTGCGCTACTGGCTAAGGCAAGTTCGTTTATTGCTTCTTGCTTGTTACCTTTGAGGTACTCTCTAATAACAAAATGGATAATAAAAACGCTCCTACTCGTAGCTACATAAAAATAATATTATGTTAGAAAATAACGCAGCCTCGTTAACGCTCAAAATCCATTTATATTCACGAAAATAAAATTATGGTTTCAATCAGTCTCCGCAAAAACTAAAGCAAAATTATCAAAATCTATAATAAGTGGATCTTTTTAAGTAAGTACAGTCAGGAGTACGATTATCTGACCCTAGCAAGAACTGTGCAAGAGCTAGGGTCAGATAATCGTACTCCTGACTGTACTACATAACGAACATCTTAGAAATTGGATTTTTTATTCTTCTATTCTGAAAAGATTATAAAAGTATTAGATCCTACCTATGAGCATTGTCTACTATTATTATCATGTTCTTCTATCATCAAGAGATTGCTATACTTCTATGCGTTTTAATCGGAACCACTCCGCTTAAGCGCTAATCAACCGTTCTGGTGACGGATATCGTATCGCTCGTTACACCACCACCTTTCCCTAGGAAGCGAGAATTATCTCGGATTGGCAACACAAGCAACAGTGGCTACCAATACTGACACAGCTGCTGCTGCATGTTGTTCGAGTAAGCGTGGGTTGTCAGTGATAGCGGGTAGCGAAGAGAGAGAATTATCGGATTGGCAACACCGGCTACTGTCGCTACGATACCAATACTGACAAAGCAGAGAGCTTGTTTTAAGTGGGTTGGGTAAGTAATAGCGGATAGCAATGTAAGAGAATATCTAAGGCCCGTATTTATAAACAGCTCTCAAGTGTGACAGCGAGTTTGAGTTCGTATCAGAAATGTCATTTCAGTACAAAACGACCTGTCAAATCCATACTTAATATTGACATCAAATACTGTCAGTAGAGTGACTGCACGTGCACGTTGTTTGAGTGGTGACGATTTTGGTTGAGACTGGAGTGATAGGGATAAAGAAGTGAGAAAATTATGTTACATCTGGTATAACTGGCAATCAATTTTGATATAACAGCTACTTAATGTTTAAATTAGGGTGGCATGATAGTGTTAACAGTTAGCAACGTGAGAGATTCCATAAAAAAAAAACTTTCCTCATTCTCTACGCTACATTCGAGACTCCACCCAGCTAATCGAAATCGAAATCGGAAGGAAAACAATGCAGTGATTTTGTCTTATTTACTCTCCCCGTGTGAACTATTACGTACCCTCTTGCGCGTCGAGGAAATAAAAAAAAAACTGTCATACAAATTGGATGTTCCGTTTGGTTACGTATGGTTGATCGAAGTAACAATAGGTGATAAACATATGGCATGTATTATGCATCTGGTACTAATAAAGGTAATAGTGAAGCCTGAAATTGTAAGGATGCAGTTCCGTGATACAGTAACAAAGGATTACAATGTGAATTAGAATGAAGACAGAATTGAAAGAGTCATTTGCGTAACGTATACTTACCGAGAAAGAGTTTGTTCAAAGAAAAGGCCTTGAGAAAGAAATAAAGTTAATTGTGATAAATTGGAGGAATTCTCAAAATATTAGCTTGTATTCTATAGATTATGAAAAATTATACGTAGTATCATTGTGATAAAATAAAATGTACCTACTATTTGCTATTATTCGGAGGCCAAGATACACTTCGGGTCGCTGAGCCAGCGAAGTAAGTAAGTAAGTACTATTTGCTATCCTTCAAATTATCCTCATCTAAAAATAGCTAGATGCTTATTAGATGGCAAAAATAACTATGACGAGTATCTACACAACGCATTCATCTTTTACTAAATATACCCAATGACCTTCAAATATCAAACCATCTGCTAACCAAATATGAACACAAAACAAACACTATGTCGATGATTGAGTGCCAATTGGTCACTCATTCACATCATCATATTATGTGTCGTAAAAAGTATGCCAAGTTTATCACCTACAATGCGACTGTAGATTCTATGACAGTAAAAATAAGAGCTAAAAAACAGAGCTAGGCTCTACAGTCTATAATGGTCAAGTAGAAATGTCATAAAATTCATAAGGGTTGTGCAAATGCATTCTAGGTAGGTACTACGATTCTTCTCAATCTCATAAATAATATAAGAAAAAAAACATATACTACTAGTTACTACTTACCTGTATTTGAAAACAGAAAAATCGAGTAAATAACATGTGCTAAGGTTAAATCTAACCGGACAATTATCTGGAGTAAAAAAATGCCATATCCTATATATGGTCGGGTTTATAGCGTTTGATAATATAGATAGGAGGTTATATATTATGTGATTGGATTTAGTAATAGTGTGCGGGTATGTGGTAAATATGTGGATAGGTACTAGCGGGTTTCGCAAGTTTAAAGTGGCTACTGACTGGTTTACGTGTTAAGGCTAACCTAGCTAAACACATTTGCCTAGATTACACTCAATGCTAGATTAATTCTAGTACGTGTTGAAATTAAGAGGATGTCTTTATAGTTACCGCCATATAGTCAAAGTAGCCATTTGATATTATTTTGAATAACCTAAAAAAAAGTAAAATATTTAAAAAAGTGTTGTATATTACGCGATACTTTATTTCATGGCGAAATAAAAATAGGTCATCTACGTAATGCGTGCTACGGCGTAGCACCGTAGCTTACTACGTAACTAAAATGCTACGTCTAGAAAGGTATTAAAGTTTCTACACTTATAATTTTGTTTGTGCTTCCATTCGTATAAAGGAATGATAAAAAAAGTTTGTAGGGTTCATTAAGGTTGACATAATTAGGCTTGATAACAGTCCGTTACAACAGCTTCAATCCAATCAAGATTGGATAATATGTAATATTCAAGAATAAGTATCTAAACGTAAGATGCAGCAAAACGGCTTTAACTTCACAGTCTAATTTTACAAATATACTCTACAAACTTTTACTTATACAACAAACTTGTTTTATCTTTCAAATTGCGCCAAAATTATGCAAATAGCCCGAGAGAAAGACGAGCCAAGTTCACTTGCAGGTAAATAGCGAAAGTGCGGCCTTGGCCTATGACCGCTCGCTACGGTCAAAGAGATCGTTATCTGAACACTCTCGTTTTCTATCTCAAGCTTTTAATGTACAGGTTTATCTTCCTTATGGCAAATTTGTTTTTAACGACATTGCTCTTGAGTATGGAGATGAGATGATAAGTTGTAGATCGTGGAACGGATTTTGTAGAGAGATAAGTTTGAATAAAGACAAACACAAAAATACTATTACTTATGCCAATAGAATGGAAATTATGAAAAATTATAGTACAAAATCAGCTGCCTTTAAAATATTACATTTGTATCTATGTGCGTGCCTCTTTAATTAGATTTTTTATCTTAAGTTTGCCTGAACATCTGATGCAAATTTATCGGTCAAGACCAAACTCATTTTCCTAAGAAGTGAATAAGCGGTTTTGTCATATTTCTCATTAAGTTTTTCCTTCTCAAAAGTGCAAAACGCACATCTTATAACTTTGCAAGTAGCCACACCCATACAAACATGCATACATATTTTATAGCTAGCCACCAACTAGGATCAAAGTTCATACAACACGAGTGTGCAAATCTGACGTCGTCCCCTCACGTGACCCGATGATGAAGTCTTTAGCAACACAAGTTTTGGATATTGCTAGAATGCAAATCCAAATCATAGGTACCTGATACGTAGACGTGTTTGGCATAGCAACAAAAATACACACACAGGTTTAATGCATATTGTTCAATTTTTTTTTTAAGTTGCTCCCTTATTGTGCGGGAAGGCAAAGAGCTTGGGCCCATGCAGCCTTAGTTAGACTATGTTTCATTAAATAAAGAAAAAGATTGAAATAAGGTGATTTTTATTAGCGGCCGATACTTAAAAAGGTAGTCGGTTAAATTACTTTCATTGTAAACATAAATTCGAACTTGTAAATATATAGAATAGAACCTTAAAATATTTAAATCATTAGTACGTAACAAAATTTTATTTTTAGAATGAATTCGTAATATACATGCATAGTTTTCGAACTGCAAGTACAAACAAACAGCAAATCTCTGCTAAGTTTTATACGTTTTTCACCAGCACAATCTACTACTAGCTACAGTTCCATCAAAATCTGGTCAAGACTGATGGTTACTTCACTAGACAGTACTTTAATAACCAACCTCACCGTGTTATTAACGTTATAAACCAAGTATTAACCTTTTGAGAAAATGTAATGAGACTTATATATGTTTCAAAACCGTGCTTTATTGTGAGAAAAACGTTACTAAATAACTTGAGTCGTGTTTTTTTCTCTGTCAAGTTTCATGATGCTTTAATACTTCGTGTCTTTACTGTTAAGATGCTATCTGTCTTTGTTTTAAGTGTAGAGACGTCGGACTGTATACTTTTCTTTTTAATCATAGTGTATTGTTCATTTCATGTTTCATTTTTTCTGTATTTTATTTATACTCACAAATGTCTTTGATGGATCATCCATTCCATTACCTATACCTATCATCAAGTATTGTTCGTTGTTGTTCGTTCGTAGTAATTACCTGAAAGAAATAAAACCGAAGACGTTAGAACAGTTACATAACATGGAAGAAGAAAACTTACTGAGCTGACCCCAAATAAATGGGATAAGGGCAATAGAATGATGAAAAATAGAATTATATAACAATAAGATGATTTATTTGTTCAATGGAGAAATGTATCCCAAAATTAATATAAATAATAAATAAAATAAAATAAAAATGTTTTATTCATTAAAAAGAATACATATCTGAAACTTGAGTTTGGAAACTCCTTTTAAGCTTAGCCTGTGTCAGGAGTTTCCGCTCTTCCATAAAAGCTATAATATGACATATAAGAAAAATAATAAAATAAACTGAAGTTTAATAAACTAGAGTATTCATCTTGTCGAGTGGGTTTTGATTCGCTCGACCGGATAAACCCTGGTGTCGTCAGAGTATTATTTAAATTTAAATAAGCATGAATTACATTCATTCACACCCATATATTTTACGGGGTAAGCGGTATTTCTACGATCAAATAAACGGAATTCGGACTTTTGTCCAAAAATATTATAGCTCATTTCAGATATAATTATGTACTGTTACAAAACTAAGGATAATTTCATATAATTATAACGACAGACTAACAAAAACAGCCTTAACCAGTGAGATAAAGTACAAAGATTAGCGAGTGAATAGTGTTAATTTGTCATTCGAATCACAACAAATTCGAATAAGACCGAGATTGAGACCGGCTCGACCTTGCGGTTGCCTTGCTCTCATTCACACTGCCACACGGTTTATTATTTGCATTGATAATTGACGGCTAAATTAGAGCCTTTTATCTACAAGATAATATAGATAAGACAGAACCTCTACCCTGAACTAGGTATTCTAGCTGGTTTTTAGCCAAGCATTCTTCCAACAAGTTAGGATGTAAGCTGCTTACTGCAGTCATGCGAGAAATTTTCCTCGCATAGGTAATCCTTAAAGCTAAAATAAATTACCTATCTATAATTAATTATAATTATAAGACAAATCATTTGGTATGCATGTAGCCCTAAACTAAACTGTATCTGAAAACTGATACTCGTTACTTTTAATAAGCTGCAATAAATATAGTCCTTACCTATTCAGAACGTTACCTGGATAACTAAATTCTATAGCAAGCTCTAATAAAAACTAATTACTTAGCTCTTAGTCAAGGTTTATATGCGCTTTCGTTTCGTTTTTTTTTGTTCCGTTTGAAATAAGTTACCTTGCCTTGGTGGGAAATTCCAAGAAACGGTGACCTTTACTTCCGTAGCCAAGACCAAGTGGTTTTGACAGCTGAAAGGACATGTACTTTCGTGAATGAGTAACTATGCTTCCTCATAGTTTTCTATTATACCTACACCAACATATTCATTATCATGCCTTTATCCCTGACATACATAGCTGGAGAGCCTAGCCACGTCTGCCAATTTTTGAGAGACATGTCAGAAAGGATATTATGACGGTTTGTAAGCTAATCGTCGAAATTGGAATACACTGAAACCCTCCAGCACTCTCTAAGTATTCGCGTATCCAATCCATCTAGATTGGCAGAAACCAACATAGAAGTATCTCTTTATGCGTTTGTTTTTATTATTATTATTCGTACTTCGAGGAAAAGCTGCTGTCCACAAACCTACCAATAATTAAGTGAGAAGCACTATTTGCATAAGCTTAATTCTACATAATCCTACCAAATAATAGGGTAAAGTTACCACAACTACGTTTCTTATGGGAAACGGTTGGCTACCTCTGATGTAGGTGTTTACTAATCAGGGGTATCAAACAGTTTCTGTGAGAATACTGGCCTGGAAGATTCGCAACTGCGACTGTGGGAGAAAAAATAACAAAAGCAATGTTAACAGTTGCGCATGCGCAGCCTAATAGATGATTCACTTTCGATTTGTAACCTAGTTTTTATGCAATAGTGTATGGTTCATGTTTACGGTCGAATCGCTTCAAATTGCAAAAGGTGATTGTTGTACAGTTTTAATTAGGAATGTCTGTAATATTCCCACAACACGTGATTCTTTAAGAAAATGTTCCGCAAAATATTGTATTTAAGATATTTTTCGTTGATTCGTAATGTTTCGTTTTTTATGCCTAAAAGAAGCAGGCCTATCTATTGGAAAGTGATTTAAGATTATCATAGACTAGTTAGGCTTACAAAACGTCGACAACCTCTACATGTTGTTTTATAATTTGCATCTTTGATTCAGACTTAGCAATCCATCTCGCCAAGCATATCTATAAAAGTCAGAATTTCATAACTATAGGTACAATATTGTAGATTCCATCGAAAAACTCATTATCATTATTAAACTAAACACTATGTTTTTCCAAAAGAAAGTAGAAGTATTGCAAGATTAATAAGTGTTAGCACATTCCAAAAATATCACTGATGATGCGCAATGCCAACAAACCGGATCTAACCGTAAACATTCGATGATTAGAATTCGATGTTTAAATTTTAATTTTATATTAGGAACTCTATCAGTTGATGTGCATCGCTTAATCATTTCAGTGGTCTATTCGTTTGGACCTTGGGCTTTTGATCCAGATATTCGCCTCCTAGTTAATTAATTATTTGTAAAATTGATCCTAGTTTTGTTGCAAGGTAGGAAATACAATAATTCGGAACTCGTCTCAACTCGGCAGTCGTCACACAATTAATAAACTCATATTAGGCGGTTAGAAAACTCTGACACCATTCGTTTGACTACCCACTATTACAGGTAGCAACTGGGTCCGATCTGTGGATGTCGATGGCCAAGGTCCCACTAGACCACACATTTTGATTGTGATTTTATTAGGATATAGAAGTAAACGGTAGTAGGAAGACCGGTTCGAAAGCCTTCGTCGGAGGTGATCTTGTGTATGACATTGTCTAGTTGTCTGCGATATACAGATGGTGGTGACGTGATGTATGTTTTCGATAACTTGTTTATCACGAGGTATGTGTCATCTTTATCTAGGTAGCTTCTGGTTTTTGTTTTCTGTAGGAATGCAGTTGCAACAAAACAATTTACCAAACTTGAATGTTGCATAGCAACCAGCGCTTTCATTAATTTCTACCAAAACATTATTATTATAAAACTTTCGTCTTGAACTTTTTAATCCTCAAAAGTTTCCCCTGCTCTTACATTTTATTGCATTGCAGTGTAACAGTGACGCTTCCAGTCTGAGTGAAAACGTGCGCAGACGCACACACACACATGCGCAGGAGTGTGATGTGCAATTACTGCGCATGTGTGTGACAACTCTCGTTGTGTAGAGTCAGTTGCATTTTCATTTCGATTTTTCTTCTACGCTCTAACGGGCTACATTTATAGTGAAGAAATTGTATAAGTTTAGATTGAAGAGCGCAACGTACTATTATTTATTTTTTATCGTTATTTACGTTAATACAGATGTTTTGATACGTTTTTAAGAATGTATTATATTTGGTTGGATTAATTTTTTTACTTCCATGCTTTATTCGAGGGTTTCAGTATTGTAATTTAGGCGATCGGCTGACAACCTATCACTATAGCAATATACAGATCAATCTGGAATAACCCTCAAAACTTTTCAGACGTGGCGGAACGACCTTTGTTTAGTTAGGTCGTTTATGCTCTGCCCTCCCCATTAGGGATAAAGGCGTGATCATATGTATGTATGTAATGTTTCAGAAGAATGTTTGTAAAAGTGGCCCGATTTCGTTGTGTATAAGCAACCTTTTTAATTTTATAACTCTGTAGTACTTATATTAATGGGTTGTTAACTCTACTATTTAGATTGTACAATTTTCCCGGAAATAAGAGCAACTGAAACTCTCCCTTTCGTGCGTCATGTTTCTAATATTTCTTAACAGTCATAAAACTAGCTAAATGTAGTAATACGTACTTAAATCTTAGGAAGATTTAGTTACAACGATAAAAGCTGTAAGGTTCTATAAGGTAGCAACAATCTTTCATTACTCATGCAAATGCACCCGTGAAGTATAATGGTGATTAAGTGATTGAATTACGATTGTGTTTGCTATTTGCCCACACGCAAGCGCAGCCAATGAGTAGGGGGCGCATTCTAATAAACACCATTCCCCACAAAATTATCTCTATCCTTTTTAAAAATCCAAAATCCCACTACAGGGCAATGGCCTGTTTTTAATTATCAATCGCATAAGACTATGTACTATCCTAAAGATATTTTTTTTTATTTGTAAGAGGTTATTCTGTACTGTATTCTACATATACAGAGAAAACTATAAATAAAAAAATAACACCACGACCCTTCCAAATATTGATTAAGAATATACCTATATACCTCTAGTAAATCGTTTTGTTCATTATGCCATAAAATGGTGCAAAAGGAGCATAGAATATTACATAACAGCAGCAAACCGTCAGCTGTTTAGTCTCATTAGAACAAGTACGAATACGCAAGTGGCATTAGTACAATAGCACCCGAGAACAGTAAGCAATAAGATATTAGCATAAACGCCAACAGAGTGGAGTATAACTTTCCTTCCTCACTAGTGTAGTAATAGTAATGGAGTGACTGTACGTCTCATAATCAATGCGTAATTATTCAAATCATTCAATGATATTGCAGCTTTGGTGTTTCATAATAATGGGTAGAATACATAGCAAAATATGATTCGAAAATCAATTCCTGAAAGATGCCTCGTTTTACATTTACGCTTCTTTGCGGAGCAGGGCATCATAATAGGTATGCATGCCACCATTTCTTTTTTCACGACCGCTTATAGAAAAGAAAAGCTAATGAAGGGACTCAAGGATTCCTGCGTTTTTTTTACTTGAAATAAGTTTGCTCTTGACTGTAGAACTAAACTAAATGATAAACTAATTAAGGGAAATGGATGGCTCTACACTTTCATTACTACCTATCTGAAATACCCCTCAAAACTAGTCACACCTGACAACATTGATTAAATAAAAAAATTAGGCGTTTCCGTATGAAACTAGTCTTGAGTAGTACCAGTAAAGTATAAATTTTTCCAACTGATTCAAATCTTGTTTTGAAGCAGTAAAAGGAAAAGTATCTCTGCAAGGTTTTACGGTATATAAATATCAGACAAATCGACAAAACACTTTACAAGCGTCATAAACCACATCTCACACCTCACCAACATCCTAACCAAAACAAACTAGCCACCAATCTACGAAAACCGTCTTTACTTCACTCCCAACTTTACTTCAAAGGTCACCAAAAACTGGTTATTTAAATATTTCACCAGCTCATAAACGCCTTCCTTCCGGTACTTCCTGCTCTTGGCCACAGCTCATCTTGGACTGGTTATTCAAATGAGCTATGAAGTAATTAGATGACAGGTGTTGCGTAAGGTGGTCGAGAAATGCGAAAGCGGTACATCTGGCAATTCGAACATTTCTCTCATACACGGCGAGATTTCGCGGCTAGCGTGTTATGTGGCTGGGTATGACTAGACATAAGTGATTTTGATTAAATTGGTGAAGAAGCTACATACATTGGTAGAGCCAAAAGTTTGCAGCGATTAGATATTTTCCCGGCAGTCACAATTTGATTTACCTATCAGCGATCGATGCTCGGATATCAAATTGAAGCTCATGTGAACTTAGTAAAATTTGCAGCGCAAATATAATATTAAATTAAATCTGTATTGACTATTTCTTCTACTAAAATGTATCGCCCATTTCTTTTTTAAATCGCCATAAAATGTGCTTTTGTTTGTTTGGTTAGGATGTTGGTGAGGTGTGAGATGTGGTTTATGACGCTTGTAAAGTGTTTTGTCGATTTGTCTGATATTTATATACCGTAAAACCTTGCAGAGATACTTTTCCTTTTACTGCTTCAAAACAAGATTTGAATCAGTTGGAAAAATTTATACTTTACTGGTACTACTCAAGACTAGTTTCATACGGAAACGCCTAATTTTTTTATTTAATCAATGTTGTCAGGTGTGACTAGTTTTGAGGGGTATTTCAGATAGGTAGTAATGAAAGTGTAGAGCCATCCATTTCCCTTAATTAGTTTATCATTTAGTTTAGTTCTACAGTCAAGAGCAAACTTATTTCAAGTAAAAAAAACGCAGGAATCCTTGAGTCCCTTCATTAGCTTTTCTTTTCTATAAGCGGTCGTGAAAAAAGAAATGGTGGCATGCATACCTATTATGATGCCCTGCTCCGCAAAGAAGCGTAAATGTAAAACGAGGCATCTTTCAGGAATTGATTTTCGAATCATATTTTGCTATGTATTCTACCCATTATTATGAAACACCAAAGCTGCAATATCATTGAATGATTTGAATAATTACGCATTGATTATGAGACGTACAGTCACTCCATTACTATTACTACACTAGTGAGGAAGGAAAGTTATACTCCACTCTGTTGGCGTTTATGCTAATATCTTATTGCTTACTGTTCTCGGGTGCTATTGTACTAATGCCACTTGCGTATTCGTACTTGTTCTAATGAGACTAAACAGCTGACGGTTTGCTGCTGTTATGTAATATTCTATGCTCCTTTTGCACCATTTTATGGCATAATGAACAAAACGATTTACTAGAGGTATATAGGTATATTCTTAATCAATATTTGGAAGGGTCGTGGTGTTATTTTTTTATTTATAGTTTTCTCTGTATATGTAGAATACAGTACAGAATAACCTCTTACAAATAAAAAAAAATATCTTTAGGATAGTACATAGTCTTATGCGATTGATAATTAAAAACAGGCCATTGCCCTGTAGTGGGATTTTGGATTTTTAAAAAGGATAGAGATAATTTTGTGGGGAATGGTGTTTATTAGAATGCGCCCCCTACTCATTGGCTGCGCTTGCGTGTGGGCAAATAGCAAACACAATCGTAATTCAATCACTTAATCACCATTATACTTCACGGGTGCATTTGCATGAGTAATGAAAGATTGTTGCTACCTTATAGAACCTTACAGCTTTTATCGTTGTAACTAAATCTTCCTAAGATTTAAGTACGTATTACTACATTTAGCTAGTTTTATGACTGTTAAGAAATATTAGAAACATGACGCACGAAAGGGAGAGTTTCAGTTGCTCTTATTTCCGGGAAAATTGTACAATCTAAATAGTAGAGTTAACAACCCATTAATATAAGTACTACAGAGTTATAAAATTAAAAAGGTTGCTTATACACAACGAAATCGGGCCACTTTTACAAACATTCTTCTGAAACATTACATACATACATATGATCACGCCTTTATCCCTAATGGGGAGGGCAGAGCATAAACGACCTAACTAAACAAAGGTCGTTCCGCCACGTCTGAAAAGTTTTGAGGGTTATTCCAGATTGATCTGTATATTGCTATAGTGATAGGTTGTCAGCCGATCGCCTAAATTACAATACTGAAACCCTCGAATAAAGCATGGAAGTAAAAAAATTAATCCAACCAAATATAATACATTCTTAAAAACGTATCAAAACATCTGTATTAACGTAAATAACGATAAAAAATAAATAATAGTACGTTGCGCTCTTCAATCTAAACTTATACAATTTCTTCACTATAAATGTAGCCCGTTAGAGCGTAGAAGAAAAATCGAAATGAAAATGCAACTGACTCTACACAACGAGAGTTGTCACACACATGCGCAGTAA